>PVLC010007101.1:12899-65367 GCA_004027655.1 Graphiurus murinus | reverse complement strand
TTTTTTTTTTTTTTTTGCGGTACTGGGGATTGAACTCAGAGGCATTCTACCTCCGAGCTACACCCCCAGCCCTATTTTTTATTCTTTATTTTGAAACAGGGTCTCACTAAGTTGCGGAGTGCCTCACTAGGTAGCTGAGGCTGGCCGCGAACCCAGATCCTCCGGTCTCAGCCTCCCGAATGCTGGGATTACAAGCGTGCGCCACCACGCCCGGCGGGAACATCCATCTTGATTCTGGTGTTAGTAAATCTAGGCATTGATTTATCTAGGTCAACAGCAAGAGGAACAGCAACCCTAATAAAAATTGATATGCGCATAGGAGAGCTCACTAACCAGGTTAACCAGGACTTAAGCCAGTTAGAGACTTCAATTGTGGGGCTTGAGTAGAGAGGTTGACTCCTTGGCAGAAATCGTCTTGCAAATTAGGAGAGGATTGGATCTTTCACTCCTCCAAAAGGGCGGGCCTTGTGCAGCTTTGGGGGAAACATACTGTTCTTACGCAAATGAGACAGGAATAATCCAAGGAAGTCTCTCACTGGTTAGAAAAAAATATAGAAGAGAGAGCAAAAAAAAAAAAAAAACTTGAAAATTCCTAAAATTGATTCCAGCATCTTTTTAACTGGTTCCTCTGATATCTGCAGCAATAGACCCCCTAACCTTGATCCTCCTAGGGTACTTGCCTTATCAACTGCTTTGCAAATTTTGTTTGAAATCGTATTAATTCAGTAAAACTTATGGTTTTAAGAAATCACTATAACCCCGAGGGACAACAACAGCCAAGAATCAGCGATTTGATCCATGCACATAAAACCCGTGGGGAACCACAGCAGCACTGACTCCATTTTGTTTTCGTACCTCTCTTTGTGGTCCTGGTCGGTTCATGCTGACTCCTCACCCCCATTCTGAGAGTTGCAGGTGCACCCCACTCTCAGAAACATCTCCCCTGGTTGGTCCCCAAGATTAACTTTAAACTGCTACTTTGGCTTCTGTACTATGATCTGCTAGTACTCATCTCTCCCTTTTTCTAGTTCGAAACAGGACGTGATTTTTGTCTTTAAATAGTTGCCCACAGCTGTAATCGGGGCTGTGAGTTTTCCAGGACATGAGTCCACTCATGGTCGCCAACTTTCGCAATAAAGACTCCTAATTTGATCTCTCAAGAGTGTGGTGCTCCTCTATTATCTTGCACTTGTGATTTACAACAAAGAGAGTTGCAGATCACCCAGAGGGGCCTCAGCAGACTCTGGTGTCCAGTGGGGTCTTCTGGAATTACCCCAGTGTAGCCCGGGCTGGTCTTATCAATTGCACACCTCCTTCTCCTGAAGTCCAGGTGAACAGCCAGGAGAGAGAGACACACAGACAGACAGAGAGGAAGCACTCCTGTGGAGGAAGGGGTCCCAAGTGGGTAACCATCTGAGGCTGGTTTGTCTAGGGTTTTATACCCTTCTTTGAGCCTCCCTCTTTTGGTCTAGGGTCTTAGTAATATCCCATCCATATTGACTTCCTTGTTCTGAATTGTCCATTCAGTCAGTGCCTCATTTTGAGGGGCCATGTCCAATTCAAGCAACTTGTTTGTCCATTTGTCGATAAGGGATTTCCTAGGATTTAGATTGTGCCAGCTTATCAGTCTGGAACATCTGGAGTCTTGCAAACATTTTGTGACACTCAGGAAATTTAGCTTCCCTACCATGGCCCCTTGACCCTACTCTGCCAATTGTTTTTCTACCTCCTCGCAAGGGAAGCTAGAGGGTTTATTTAGACTTTTTCCTTTGGTTTCACTTTTTGTAATTTTTTTCTTTTATTTTTACTGTCTCTAAGGAGATAATCAGGAATGAGCATGAAGATCTATGTTAAAGAATGTTCATGGGAATGTTATTTACAATAACATTTGGAAACAGTTTATCAACCTAAAATAGAATCCCACACAAGAGTGTGTAAGAAAAGAAGTTTACTAGCCAAGCGCGTTGGAGCATGCCTGTAATCCCAGCACTTGGGAGGCTGAGACAGGAGGATTGCAAGTTGGAGACCAGCCTCAGCAACATAAGGAGACTCTCGGCAACCTAGCAAGACACTGTTTCAAAACAAAAAATAAGCTGGGAGTGGTGGCACATGCCTGTAATCCTAGTACTTGGGAGGCTGAGACAGGAGGATTGCAGGTTCAAGGACAGCCTCAGCAAATTAGCAAGGACCTCAGCAACTTATTGAGACCCTGTTTCAAAGAAACAAACAAACAAACAAGGCATGTGTGGTGGCTCATGCTCGTAATCCCAGTACTTGGGAGGCTGAGACAGGAAGATTGCAGGTTCTCTGCCAGCCTCAGCTGCTTAATGAAGTCCTCTGCAATTTAGTGAGACACTGTTTCAAAATAAAGAATGAAAAATAGGGCTGGGGGTGGAGCTCAGAGGTAGAATGCTCCTGCATTCAATCCCTGCTACTACAAAAAAGCAAAACAAGCAAAAATAAATAAATAAAATAAAATAGAGCTTGGAGTATAGGGCTGGGGGTGTAGCTCAGAGGTAGAATACCTCTGGGTTCGATCCCAAGTACTCCCCCCCACACAAAAAATAATAGATTAAACAAAGGCTGGGGGTGTATCTCGGAGGTAGAATGTGTTGAGAGCCATCTTAGAATATCACACTGAGATTGACATCTTGGACCAGCCTAGGCTGAATACATAGTATTGGCTGGGTGGGATTTGTCTGCAAATGGGCAAATTCCAAGAGACCTGATATAATGGATAGTGTGGTCTTTGATGTCATCTCTACCCAGTAATGTTTAACCCCTCCTTCCTCTAAGCTTGTCGCATGTCTGCTTCACTGACTTTCCTCATCGTAACCCATGACATTTGCTAACTTCTGTGTTTGATTAACTTTTATGATGCTTTGTTTAAAATTTCTATAAAAGTAATATTGGCTGTAGGAGATTCAAGAGAATTGTCAGCTAACTCCTCCCAACTGCTCCACATATTATTGCAATTATTAAATATAATTTTCTCCAAATCATCGTATCTGTCTACATGTCACTTTTGTGCAAGAAGCCTATTTTTTTTTTTTTTTTTTTTTGCGGTACTGGGGATTGAACTCAGAGGCATTCTACCTCCGAGATACCCCCAGCCCTATTTTTTATTCTTTTATTTTGAAACCGAGTCTCACTAAGTTGCGGAGTGCCTCACTAGGTAGCTGAGGCTGGCCGCGAACCCGGATCCTCCGGTCTCAGCCTCCCAAATGCTGGGATTACAAGCGTGCACCACCACGCCTGGCTCTATTTTTTATTCTTTATTTTGAAACTGAGTCTCACTAAGTTGCGGAGTGCCTCACTAGGTAGCTGAGGCTGGCCGCGAACCCAGATCCTCGGGTCTCAGCCTCCTGAATGCTGGGATTACAAGCGTGCGCCACCATGCCCGGCTCTAGAAGCCTATTTTTCAGTAGCTGTCTGGAGCAGGACTATGGAGCAAGTAGCGTCTGCTACAGTCTACTCTAAGAATGCCTCTGGGTTCAATCCCCAGAAAAAGAAAAAGGAAAAAAGAAAAGGAAAGGAAAAAGAAAAAAGAAGAAGTCAAAAAGAAAAAAGTTTGTTGAAGCCATGAGTGAGAATAGCTACCCAGGAGACACTTAGTCTAATTGCCCAGAATAAGTACTCAGAAATGGCCATGAGGGATCTGGTTTTACAGATAAAAAAGAAACAAAAATAAGAAATGGATGGCAGCAAACTGGTTGTTCCAATTGCACTGGTAGGCAAGAATAGCGCAAGTCACTGGTAGTTGTTCATTGATGTTACACATTCCAGGAAAGATGTGGTGACATGCAGAAAAAAGTCATTCTCCACATTATTTATTACTCTCATGATGCCCAAGTTGAAAATGGTTAAAAGTTAAAATGAACTAGAATATGAGACCGTGGACTCCCTGGAGGACCTGATGCTGTCCAACACTCGTATTTTATGGGCCTGATAGGAATCTGCAGAGCCCTCTCTTTTAGTTACATCTTCAGTTCTAAATATTCAACAATAAAGAAATGGATAAGTAAGCCGGGCACATCTGTAATCCCAGTATTTGGGAAGCTGAGACAGGAGGATCACAGGTTCCCAGGCAGCCTCAGCTACTTAGGGAAGCCTTCTGCAATTTATTTATCTATTTCATATATTTTATTTTATTTTAGTGATACTAGAGATTGAGTCCAGGAGCATTCTACCTCTGAGCTACACCCCCAGCCCTATTTCATTTTTTAAAATTTGAAACAGGGTCTCACTAAATTGCTGAGGCTGGCCTCGAACCTGTGATCCTCCTGTAAGTACTGAGATTACAGACTTGTGCCACCATGCCTGGCTCTGCTTTTATTTAAAAATAGGTTTTTTTAACTAACTTCAAAATTTTTTAATTTTGAAACACTGTTTCAAAATTAAAAATAATAGAAAAATAGGGCTGGAGGTGCAGCTCAGAGGTAGAATGTCCCTGAGTTCAATCTCCAGTAACATACACACACACACACACACACACACACACACACACACACACACAAAAGAAGAAAGAAAAGAGTAAGTGTGCTATACTGTTAGGCTACTGTACTGCTTATACAACTAAAATAAAAAATTGAAGTTAGTTAAAAAAAAAACTATGTTTAAATAAAAGCAGAATTGGGCATGGTGGCACAAGTCTGTAATGTCAGTACTTACAGGAGGATCACAGGTTCGAGGCCAGCCTCAGCAATTTAGTGAGACCCTGTTTCAAATTTTAAAAAATGAAATAGGGCTGGGGGTGTAGCTAAAGGTAAAATGCTCCTGGACTCAATCTCTAGTATCACTAAAATAAAATAAAATATATGAAATAAATAAACAAAATAAAAGCAGAACCTTGCTAGTCCTGACTAAGGAATGAGTGTGGGAGAAAATGTGAAGGCAGAGTCAAGTCGGAGACAAGTGAGAACTGGTTTCCTTTGCCAAGGCAAGGCACACAGCCTGTGCGAATCCCATTGATACGTGTGGAAGGAGAAAGTGATTAAATGGAGGTGTATAGCGCGGGGGACATAAACAACTTCAAGAACTCATAAACAAGCCGGGTGTGGTGGCCCACGCTTGTAATCCCAGCATTCGGGAGGCTGAGACCGGAGGATCCGGGTTCGCGGCCAGCCTCAGCTACCTAGTGAGGCACTCCGCAACTTAGTGAGACCCTGTTTCAAAATAAAGAATATTTTGTCCAAACAAGTTGTAATGAGTTCCCGAAGTTGTTTAAGTCTCATGCTTTACACAGGAGGGATAGTAAGAATCGATCCAGGCGGTATTTCCCGAGTGGCAGCAGTACCTCTCAGCCTCTCTAAAGGAGAAGCGGCTGGTGTACGGAATGGACTGCCAAGATGGCGGCCCCCTCACGGGCGGTGTGAGTAGGGCGCCGCCATATTTCGTCTGAGAACGTACGGAGTCGGCTCCTTTCACGGAATCAGATTCAAGATGACGTCATCGGCGCGGAAGTCACGACGTAGATTTGGCCATATTGCCTCTAAGGAAGCCGCCGTACGGACTCGACCGACTCTCCAGTGGCGGCGCCCTTAGCGAAACTGCATCCTGGGAGCGACCATCTTTCTGGCGGGCGTACGGACCCGGGCACTGTACGGACTGGCTACTCAAGATGGCGGCGCCTGGGGGCTGTCAGGGGCTCTAGGAGAGCGACTTGTTTGTGCTGAGCGGTCGCACCGGTCGTGCGCCATAGGAGTACGGTGCCCGGGAGGCGCGACGAGTAGCGGAAGTAGCTGGGGGCGCCTTTGCAACCGCCGCGGACGCTGCCGACGGGTTTGGGCAGGTTCGGGGGTCGCTGGCTGGAATCGCGAGAGGGTGCACCGGGAGAGGAGATATGGTGAGTCCCGGGTCCCGGGGCCGTTTCGGCGACAGAGATCGGTGGGTCGATACCAGTGGTGTCTGTCAGCAGACGCATGGGGTCTGTGGTGAGCAGTAGCCGGAGTCTGTGGGCCGAATGGAGGGGGTCTGTGGCGTGAAAGATGGGATTCGGGGTGAGTCATCCGTGAGTTCTGTGATGAGCTTTTACAGGGGTCCCCATGGAAGTTTAGTGGGGACTCCAGGTGGCAGTTCCTTGTGAAACCATTCTGGAGGCTCTTTGGGCAGAGGAGTGAGGAGTTTGTGGAGATCCCGATTGGACTGTGTCAGTGGATACTTGGAGAACTGGAATCGGGGGTGGGGTCTGTTGAGGTAAATAAAGGGGATCTTTGGGGACTGTGGTGGGAAGTCTGCAAAATCAATTGTGTTGTTTGTGTAGAACTCCTGATGGGGTTAGGTGAGGACTTGGTGAGTGATAGGGTGTTTGTAATGAGCCCTTTATGGGAATGTGGATGGAGTGTTGGTAAGTCTGCCAGTGGGGAAAGTGACTGAGATCTGGAACAGAGCGATGGAGTTCTATAAGCAGAATGAGATGTCTCATTGAGTGATAGGGGTCTGTGGAAACCATAATAGATTTCTACTTGGGAGGCTGAAGAATCACAAGCTTGGGAACCGCCTGGTCAACTTCGGGAGAATTTTTCTCAAAATAAAGAGAGGGTTGAGGGATGTAGCTCAGTTTGAGCACTCCAGAGTTCAGCGCTCAGTACCCCAGAAACCAAACCAAACACAATGATGGAGAGACTTCTGGGGAGCCATGACGGGAAGTCTGGAAGGAGAGTGGAAATCTGTGGTGGAGCTGCCGTGGGAGATGAGCTACTACAATTGGGATTAAGGAGCCTCAATGGGGCTTCCCCACAGGAAGGAGATGGTTCAGACCCCGAGCCTCCAGATGCTGGGGAGGACAGCAAGTCAGAGAATGGGGAGAATGCGCCCATCTACTGCATCTGTCGCAAACCGGACATCAACTGCTTCATGATGTGAGCTAGGGAGAGGCTGTGGGGTGAGGGAGGCGGATCGGACATGCCCCTCACATCTCTGCTCCCCACTCCATCCTCTGCAGCGGGTGTGACAATTGCAATGAGTGGTTCCATGGGGACTGCATCCGCATCACTGAGAAGATGGCCAAAGCCATCCGGGAGTGGTACTGTCGAGAGTGCCGAGGTGAGGGGGGCCGAATGGACAGGGAGCAGGTGGGGTTTCAAGGGAAGAGAAAGAGCCAGAAGTGGAGGGATCGCGGGTGTATGGGCAGAGTGATGATCTGTGATGAGCTAGAATGTGGGCTCCAGTGTGAGCAGTGAACAGAGGATCCCACAGGGACAGCTCTGCCCAGGAGCAGAAGGTAGAGCAGGTGGGTTGGACAGTAAGGAAGGGAAGAAGAAAGATTCGGGACCATTTGTGTTTCTTATGCTTAACCCATCCTGGCCCCTTTTGTCCTTTTGTCCCACAGAGAAGGACCCTAAGCTGGAGATTCGCTATCGGCACAAAAAGTCACGGGAGCGGGATGGCAACGAGCGGGATGGCAGTGAGCCCCGGGATGAGGGTGGAGGGCGCAAGAGGCCTGTCCCCGATCCGGACCTGCAGCGCCGGGCAGGGTCAGGGACAGGGGTTGGGGCCATGCTTGCTCGGGGCTCTGCTTCGCCCCACAAATCCTCTCCACAGCCCCTGGTGGCCACACCCAGTCAGGTGAGTGGCTGCAGTGGTTGGGATGTTATGATAAAGTGGTCCAAACTTGGGCCACGCCTGGGTCCCTGACCTGTGTTCTGGGTACCGTCTCCTAGCATCACCAGCAGCAGCAGCAGATCAAGCGATCAGCCCGAATGTGCGGGGAGTGTGAGGCATGCCGGCGCACCGAGGACTGTGGCCACTGTGACTTCTGCCGTGACATGAAGAAGTTCGGGGGTCCCAACAAGATCCGGCAGAAGTGCAGGCTGCGTCAGTGCCAGTTGCGGGCCCGGGTGAGCATGGATAGAGCTGGGTGGGGACCAGTGGGGGTGCATGGCTGGGAGGTCCAAGTCGGGCTATTCAAAACTAGGAATGGGGGGGTCAGCTGGGATGGAGCCTGATTGTATCCAGACAGATGGGAAGGGGCATAACATGTCCAGGTGAATGTTACATGACCAGGTCTGCTGGGCTGGCAGGAGAACCCCCCAACTCTGGGTGGGGTCAGGTGTTTTGCAGGTGGTCAGGCAGTAGTCAGGATGAGCATGTCCTGGTGACACGAGGTAGAGGGAGAGTGTGATGGGGAGGCAAGGCTATGTGGGCGGGGCTACCCTCCATCTACCTGGGGCTGACCTGGGCCTTCCTCCTGCCGGCACAGGAATCGTACAAGTACTTCCCTTCCTCGGTGAGTCCAGTCCCCCAGGGCGGGGCAGGGCATGCGGGCAGGGCGGTCAGGGCCAGTCCTGAGATTCTGCCCCGCAGCTCTCTCCGGTGACGCCCTCAGAATCCCTGCCACGACCCCGCCGGCCACCATCTACTCAACAGCAGCCACAGCCATCGCAGAAACTGGGGCGCATCCGTGAAGATGAGGGGGCAGTGGCATCATCAGCAGTTAAGGAGCCACCTGAGGCGACAGCCACACCTGAACCTCTCTCCGATGAGGACCTACCACTGGACCCTGATTTGTACCAGGACTTCTGTGCTGGGGCCTTCGATGATCATGGCCTGGTAAGCAGCAGGAGCCTCCCTTGCTGGGAGGGTGAAGCTACAGAGAGTGCCCTAAGAGGAGAGAGGAGGCAGGGGCATGTTGTGGGCTCCAGTGGACGCTGCTTGCTCCATAGTCCCACCACAGAAGGTTGCTGCTTCGTGCAGCTCCCTGAAAATTATTCCGTGGTTCCTGCCACGGAAGGTTGCTGCTCAAGGCAGCTTCCTGACAATAGCCTTATCTTGCACAACTTTGACACAAGTCTGATATAATAATTTTGAAAATATATATTTAATAATTGGGGGTCGGGGAGATAAATGACAATTCTCATCTGCAGTCAGCACCTTACTTTTATAGAAACTTTAGACAAGGCATCATAAAAGTTATTCAAACACAGAAACTTAACAATTGTCACAAGTTACAATAAAGAAGATCAGTGAGGCAGCAAAGACCGAACCATAAAGATTACACCAGGTCCCTTGAAATGTGTCCACTTGTGGAGAAATCCCACCCAGCCAAATACCGTGTATTCAAATTGAGCCAATCCAAGATGATAAAGTCAGTGCGTGTTCTAAGCTGATCCTGGACAGCAGCACACAGGCTGCTCTGGGAAGCGAGCAGATGCCGGGGTTGTCAGGATCAGGGCAGGTGGGTCACTGTATGCCCTGCTTGCAGCCCTGGATGAGCGACACGGAAGAGTCCCCATTCCTGGACCCTGCTCTGCGAAAGAGGGCAGTGAAAGTGAAGCATGTGAAGCGTCGAGAGAAGAAATCTGAGAAGAAGGTGATGGAGAGGGTAAAGCATGTGGGGGAAGGCAGAGGTCAGGCACTAAATGGGATGAGAGCCACAAAAGGCTGGGATGGAGGGGGAGACCCAGCCTGAGGCTGACTTCAGTTCTACCCTGACCTGACGTGTCTCACCCCATAGAAGGAGGAAAGATACAAGCGGCATCGGCAGAAGCAGAAGCACAAGGACAAATGGAAACACCCAGAGAGGGCTGATGCCAAGGACCCTGCATCACTGCCACAGTGCCTGGGGCCTGGCTGTGTGCGTGCCGTCCAGCCGGGCTCCAAGTATTGCTCAGATGACTGTGGCATGAAGCTGGCGGCCAAGTGAGTCTTTCTTGGAGCAGGAGGGCGGGTGCTGTGAGGAGGTAAAATACAAAACAGGACGTGACTAGAGCCCTACCAGTCAGTCACCTCCCCCATTCAGTCAACCACTTAATCATCTATCCATATACCTAACTCACCCATCCAACCAGCATGCAGTCAGTATCTGCCCATCCATCTACCATTCAGCCATTCACCTAGTGTCTTTTTGCTGTTTCATCACCTTTTCACTTGCCATCCTTTGATCACATTCATTTTGGTATTTGCCATCTTTCCTGCCTCCCTGCAGCCGCATCTATGAGATCCTCCCCCAGCGCATCCAACAGTGGCAGCAGAGCCCCTGCATTGCTGAAGAGCACGGCAAGAAGCTGCTGGAACGCATTCGCCGGGAGCAGCAGAGTGCCCGCACCCGCCTGCAGGAAATGGAGCGCAGATTCCATGAGCTCGAGGCCATCATTCTGCGTGCCAAGCAGCAGGCTGTGCGCGAGGATGAGGAGGTGAGGGAGTGAGGGATCGGGCACAGCCAGGTGGGGCCTGGAACCTGGTTTCCCCTAGCCTCATTGTTCCTTCCACACCCTCCCTGCAGAGCAACGAGAATGACAGTGATGACACAGACCTGCAGATCTTCTGTGTCTCCTGTGGGCATCCCATCAACCCACGTGTTGCCTTGCGCCACATGGAACGCTGCTACGCCAAGGTCAGGGTGTCAGCCTGAGGGGGTACATGGTGCAGGGACATGAGTGGGCCCATGGGGGACAGACTTGTCTGGGTGGTCTCGTGGGAGGACCTACCTACAGCACACATCCACAGTTCCCTCCATTTGTGCTCGTCCCTCCAGTATGAGAGCCAGACGTCCTTCGGGTCCATGTATCCCACACGCATTGAAGGGTGAGTGAGGGTGCCGTGTGGAGTCAAGAGGGGGGGTAAGGGTGGGGCTGGATATGGGTAAGGATGGGGGGCCACTTTTCTTCTTCCTCTCCATTACTTTCTCTACTCTAAACCCCCAGGGCCACAAGACTCTTCTGTGATGTCTATAATCCTCAGAGCAAAACATACTGTAAAAGGCTCCAGGTGCTATGTCCCGAGCACTCAAGGGACCCCAAAGTAAGGTTTTCCCTCAGTTCCCCCCATTCTGCCCCTCACCACCTCACATCCTTTCCCTCCCCACTTCCCTTTTTCCTATTTCCATTCCCCTCCCTTTCCTCTCTTAACCCTCTGACTCCTGCCCCTTTCCCTGCCTTCCCATTATCCCCTGAACACTCCATTCCGTCCCTTCCTCACTAAGCACTCTCCTGTTTTCCCCTTTTTCACCACCTGTGTTTATCCCTAATCCTAATGTCCCTGCAGGTGCCAGCTGATGAGGTGTGTGGGTGCCCCCTCGTACGTGATGTCTTTGAGCTCACGGGTGACTTCTGTCGCCTGCCCAAGCGCCAGTGCAATCGCCATTACTGCTGGGAGAAGCTGCGGCGTGCAGAAGTGGACTTGGAGCGTGTGCGAGTGGTAGGTTTCCTTGCTGGGTGAGGCCAGGGTCAGGTGGGGTTTCAGCAGCCCTTTCTCATTGCTCCTTTCGCTCCTTTGGCAGTGGTACAAGCTGGACGAACTCTTTGAGCAGGAGCGCAATGTACGAACAGCCATGACAAACCGGGCAGGGTTATTGGCCCTGATGCTGCACCAAACGATCCAGCACGATCCACTCACTACCGACCTGCGCTCCAGTGCTGACCGCTGAGTCTTACTGGCTCAGAGGCCCTCACACTCTGCGTTCCAGTTGGAGGAGTAGCCCTGAATCCTCCTTCTGTCTGTTCCTCCATTCAGCTGTTTTTTTCAATGTCCCCGAGTTTTCTCCCTGTGCCCATCCACCTTTTGACCACCTAAAGGGTCTCAGAATTCCCCTTTCCATTCTCTGTGCCTGGGTGGGACTGTGGAGTCTACTCACCCTTGCTGTCCCTCTCCCCTGAATTTTGTTAATAAAATTTTGAAGAACCAAAGGTGACTCCTGATGGTCTCCACGCTTGCTCCAGTTGCACCTGTGTTCACAACCCCTGGGTGAGATGGGTAGTGGGTACACCTGTATTCAGGAGGGGCTGCACTTCATGTGTAGGCTATGAGTATACTGTAGGCACCCACTTTGTATTTCCTTGGGCTGTGAGGGTATGACCTGCCAGGGTAGAGCCAAACAACCGACGTGCCCAGGTTCTCTTCTGGGAACAGAGATTTCCAGTCAACATTCTTACTGTGTCGGGGACTGACCGTCCCTGTGCAGCAGGTAACGTCCAGAAGTGACGTGCATTCGGCCGTGCACACAGGACACCTCTCGCACAAACCCCAGTTGGGGGACGTGTTTTCAACAGGAGCCCCTCACCACGCTCTCCCCATTGGGCTGCCCAGCACGGCCCTTGTGGATAGCCACGCCCTCACTCCTCCACACCTTGTTTACCTGCAGCGCGCCACCGCCCCTCCCCGATTCCCGCGGAGATGTTCCAGGGATTGACGTGGAAAGCGCCGCTGGGAAAGGAGGTGCGCAGACAGGACCCCAGCCCCCGCCGCCTCCTCCTACTAAGTGTGGAGACCGAGGCCACAGACGCAAACCACTCTGTTCACGCCCCCTTAGGTTAGGACCGGAGAGCGCAGGCGCCGCTCGGATGGGTGGACGCGCAGCCTGGGGAAGCGAAGAGCGCAGGCGCGGCAGGCCCCCGGCCCGGGCGCGAGCTACAGGTGGAGGCAATGCGCAGGCGCAGCCAGGCCCCAAGGGACGCGCGCCGCTGTGGATCGTCAGCACGCATGCGCGGGAGCCTCCCCACTAAGGGCACGCGCCGTCTGGGCAGCGCGCTAGTGTCACGTCGGGGACTGAGCCCGAGAGGCAGGTGGCGGATTTCCGGTTCCGGGAGCAACGAACGGCCGCGGAGACGGCAGCTACCGCTTCGGAGGCGGCAACTGTGGAGGAGGAAGAGGAATTGGGCTAGGCGGGACGCGCAGGCGGGACCCTTGCCATGGGTCCACGGGCCTAGAGGGGCGGAAGCTACCGGCCGGAGGCCAAGCTGGTGAGACAGCTGTGGAAGTGGAGCGCGCTCAGGCTGAGTATGAGAAGGAATTGAGGCTCGGAACGCTGACGGGGAAGAATTAAAGGCCCTCAGGCCGAGGAGGTGGAGGAATGGCGGCGTTGGAACATTGAAAGGGAGGGATGGAGGGATTTAGGGGGAGGAGGGGGAAGGAAGGTAGCTTGGAACGCTGACAGGTAGGAGTGTTGGGATCCTGGGACGAAGATGGAAAAGAATGGGGGAGATCAGAACACTTGGGGACTTAGGGCCTTCGAAGTTAAGGAAAGAGAAATGGGGCTCAGAACGCTGAGAAGTAGAAATGAGGGGCTCAAGGACTGATGACAGAGAAATGAGAGGGTTGGAATACTGAAAGGGACGAGGGGCTCATATGGACTATGGGAAAAATAGGGGTCAGAAAACTGACAGGGATGTCATCTTGGGACGTGAAGAGTTGAGGAATGTGTGTGTGGGGGGAGGGAGGGGGTGATGAGAGTGCTGAGAGAGAAAACAAGGTTTCTCAATTTGATAAGAGGAATGGAGAATAAGAACAGTAAAGGGAAAGACTTGGTAACTTTTTGGCTGTAGAGAGAAATAGATTTAGGGGATGAGATTGGGGAGAAGTTGTGAGTCAGAACATTGAGGGAGAAGGGAAATAAGGATAAGAGGAGCTCTTGCACTGAAGAAGAAGAGACATGGGAGGCTTCCAAGCTGAGGAATGGAAAAAGTGAGGGGCTGTTCCAGCCAATGATATGGAGGCCTTGGTGTCCTATTCAGAAGATGCAGAGGAAGTCAGAGTCAAAACACTGAAGTAACGCGTAAGAGAACGCGAGATAGATGAAGAAATGGGACAGTTGTATCACTGAAAGAGAAGTTGGGAACTCTTGGGTCAATGAAATGGGGATAGCACTAAAGTAGTGGACTGAAGACAAGAGGAAGGGGGGCCTCTTCTGCTGAGGATGGGATATATGGGGATCTAGGGTAACTAGAAAGAAGGATAAGGGGTCCTTAAGTCAAAAGAGAGCTGGTGTCCTCTGCAGCAATAACTGGTAGAAATGAGGGAAAATAATAAAAAGTTCATGGGATGGTGGTGGGGAGAAATGATGAGGACTCAATGTGAGTATGGGGATGTATAGGGTATTAGAGCATTTAGTTTGGGGAACTGTGGGGGCTAGCAGGTCAAGGAGGAAGAGGAATGAGGAGCTCCTGGGCTCAGGACAGGGAACAGGGGCAATGGGATGGGAGGAGTAGCCTGTCTTTCCTGCACTTGGACAAGTTGGCAGTTCCTAGGTTTGGGGCAAGTATTAAAGAATACCAGTTATTTGTGTGGCCTCAGGCACAGTTTGCTCTTCTTAGAGCTTCAGTTTCTTCCATACCCTCCTTTCCCCTGAACTTGCAGACTGCAGCTCCTTCCTGAGGCCTCCATGGCTGAGGATTGGCTGGACTGCCCAGCCCTGGGCCCTGGCTGGAAGCGACGTGAGGTCTTTCGAAAGTCAGGGGCTACCTGTGGACGCTCAGACACCTATTACCAGAGGTACTGGGTGGGTTGTGGGCAGTCAGGGGTGGGGCTTAACCTAATTAAGGGCAGAGTAAAAGTGAGAATGGTTAAATTTATGGCTGGGGTTTAAGTTATGCACATAGTTAATCCTCATTATTCAAAGATTTCCTATTTGCAAATTCACCTATTTAATCAAATTTGTTTGGCCAAAGTGAATAAGGTGCTTTGGTAGTTATTCACAGACACTCACCGAACAGTCAAAAATTTGATTTACCCAATTCACACATTCCCAACCAAGGTTCAACAAGATCTTTTTGTTTCAGTTTTCATACTGTAAAGAAGCATCTTTTTCATGGTCTATTTAGTGCCACATTTTTTCCATTTTCATGCTTTTTTGTTGGTGATTTTGCTGTTTAAAATGACCCCCAAATGTAATGCTGAAGTGCCATCTAGTGATCTGAAAACAAGAAGGCTTTGATGTCCCTTATGAAGAAAATATGTGTCAAATAAGCTTGGTTCCAGCAAGAGTTACAATGCTGTTAGCTGTGAGTTCGATGTTGTGAATAAAAAGTATGGTACATCCAGAAAAAGAAGAAGAAACTTGCAAATATGTATGTGAGGCCACTCTGGGACGTACAAAGAGTAACATCTATAATACTGGATAAAGCTATGGAAAAGATTTTGGGAAAGCAGCTAAATCTGTGGATCCATGAAATGATGACCGATAAAGCATAGTGGGCAGCCTTGTTATGAAAAAAACTGAAGATATGTTACCCAGTGTTACAAAAATATAAACCCATCTCACTTGCACATTTCAAAAGGTGATATGGGGTGAAAAATATTAAATTTGTATGTGATGCAGGTGCTACAGATCAGAAGTCTGCAGGGGAATAAAATCCTTAAAATACTTGCTAAGTGTTACACAAGAAGATGATTATATAGAAGAATAGTTGTTCAATGCCAGTGAGACTGACTTGTTTGATGAAAACATTGACAACAAACCTTTATGATGAAAATGGCCTCCAAAGTTCCTGGCTTTGAGTCATTCAGAGACTGCAATCATTTGTAAGATATATAAAGTATGATGTCTAAACAGAAACTCACATAAAACAAGATTATGTACTGTTCAGTTGATGAAGATGACCAGGGGCTTGCTGGAACCTAACCCTTTATTCCCCCTGGGAGAATAGTTCCTTACCAATTTAGTGTTCCCAGCAACTTTATAAAATGTAACTACCATGAATAATGAGAATTGACTGTAAATTCATAAACACAAATGTTTATAAACATTTTTATGTTTTAAGATATATTAGTGATGTAGTTATTAAATTTTGTACATTCTTCCCTGGTTTTGATTTTTTTGTACCAAATTTGCCATTTCAGTAGAGAGACATAGTAAAGTTTTAAATACAGTTAGTTTTTGCTTATGTTATAGCTTTTCCACATATTTACATAATTGTATAAAACTTTCAAAGTGTAATTGTCAATAACTGTAAGGGATCTGAGATTTTTGCCCTGCTTAGGATAAGATAACGAGTGAGTGTATGCTGGCAGGAAATATGAGACTCCTGAGTAAGAAATGAAAGACAGTTCATTACTCACAGCAGTAACAGGATCCAGAACATTATTTATTTTTTTATTTTTTATTTTTTGTGGTACTGGGGATTGAACCCAGAGGCATTCTACCTTTTGAACTACACCCCTGGCCCTATTTTTTTATTCTGGGTTTTGAAACAGGGTCTCACTAAGTTGCAGAAGGCCTCACTAAGTAGCAAAGGCTGGCTGCGAACCCGGGATCCTCTGTATCAGCCTCCCAAGTACTGGTATATAACAAACATGCTCCACCATGCTCGGCAGAATATCATTTAATTGCCAGTTCCCTGAGTCCCAATTCCCACAGGGTGACATGAAGAGGGCTAAATAGCATGTACAGTGGTGCACTGTAAGGAATCCTAGCCGGGTGTGGTGGTGCACGCTTGTAATCCCAGTACTTGGGAGGTTAAGATAGGAAGATCACAGGTTCATAGCCAGCCTCAGCAACTTAAGCCCTCCTCAATTTAGTGAGACCATGTTTCAAAATAGAAAATAAACTAGGCCTAGGGGTGTCGCTCAGAGGTAAAATGTCCCCAAGTTCAATCCCCAGTACCATTAAAAAAAAAAAATCCCTGAGCTTAGAGAATCTTTTATAGTATTAGGACACTAAGAGTGCTTTCCCTCTCCCCTGGAAAAAGACCCTATCTCCTATTTCCCAAGGTTGGTGGCTTTTTTTTTTTCAGTTCTGGGAATTGAACCCAGGGGCATTCTATCTCTGAGCTACACCCACAGCCCTGTTTTTTATTCTTTATTTTGAAACAGGGTCTCACTAAGTTGCAGAGGGCTTCACTAAGTAACTGAGGCTGGCCGCAAACCCAGATCCTCTGGTCTCAGCCTCCCAAGTACTGGGATTACAAGCATGCACCACCATGCTTGGTTTCCAAGGTTGGTTGTTTTACAAGCTTCCTTAAAAAGATAGTTTATTGCAGAGAACAATCAATGCCACTCTTCCATGACATGCAGAAATGAAGAGACTCATGCCATATTATCTCCCAGCATCAACTATTATACTTTATATTGTATGTAGTTACATTTTTATGTTTTTTAAATATATGCATGCAATGCTTACATATTTATGTGCTAATTAAGGTATTTGTGTTCTTATTTATGTTTTTACTTATAAAAAGTAAAATTTTCAATACCGCTAGTACCATGTTGTAAATATAGTCGTGCATTACTTGACAACAGGAATGCAGTCTGAGAAATGCTTCATTAGGTGATTTCATTGTGCAAACTTAAAGTACAGTTACACAAACCTAGATGGAATAGCCACTACACACAAAGGCTAAATAGCAGTCATACATTGCTTTCCAACAGGAATACTTCAGAGGTGCATCATTAGGTGATTTCATCCTGTGAACATCATAGAATGTACTTCTACAAACCAGAACAGCTACAGTGTTACTAGGCGATACAATCTTTCTATGTGTGTGTGGTACTGGGAAAGGGACTTAGGCTTGCACATGTAAGGCAAGCATTCTTCCACTGACCTACATTCAGCATTCTTCCACTGACCTACATCCCTTTACCTTTTTATTTGATTTTGACACAGAATCTCACTAAGTTGCCCAGGTTGGCCTTGAACTTGTCCTCCTGCCTCAGCCTCCTGAGTAGCTGAGATTATATAGCCATGCACCTCCGTTCTTCACTTATGGAACTGGATTTGTATATGCAGTTCATAATTGATCAAAACATTGTTATGTGGCATGTAACTATGTGTATGCTATGGCCTGTTTGCTCCTCGGGCTATGATGAACAAAATGAGATTAAATCAAGCACAAGAGAAGATGATGAAATGTAGAGATGCAGTAAATATGAGATGTGCGAGGCTACTGCTTGCCTGATACAGATTACCATTTTAAAGTAAACTTTTTCCCAGTAAGTAGGAGTATACTCTATAATAATGATAAATATACATTATAGGGGCAGTGGATGTGTTTCAGTGGTACAGTGCTTGCCTAACAAGTGTAAAACCCTGGGTTCAATCCCCAGTACCATGAAAAGATATGTAAATAGTATGGTAAATACATAAACCAGTAACTGTCATTTGTTACAGACTATACATAATTGTGCTATACTTTTATATAACTGGCAACACTGTAAGTTTGTTTACGCCAGCATCCCCACAAACATGGGACTAATGCATTGTGCTATGACATTACAATGGCTGTGATGTCACTGGGCAATAGAAATTTTTCAACCTTATAATCTTATGGGATTGCTGTGTGATATGTGGTCTGCAGTAGGTCAAAATGTTATATGGGTCATGATTATGTTATTAATGTTTATGTACATGCTAATATTTATATTTATATTTTATATTTCTTTTATTCAGGGCTAGTTGGGGTGGGATTTTGGTGGGATTCACAGGCCAATTCCAGGCTGCCTTTTTTTATCCCACTATCCCCTAGGAGGGTTGTGTGGGTGGAATAGCATTGACTCCACCAGGGTGCCAACTTGTCCTGGCCCATTCCCAGTCCCACAGGAGACAGGATCCGAAGCAAAGTCGAGCTGAACCGATACCTAGGCCCTGCGTGTGACCTCACTCTCTTCGACTTCAAACAAGGCATCTTGTGCTATCCAGCCCCCAAGGTACTTCACCCTGTGGAGTCCTCAGGCAGGGGTGGCTATGTCACTTGACACCCATGCACTGACCCACCTTCCTCCTGTCCTCTTATCTCCAGGTCCGTTCTGTGGCGGCTACCCCCAGCAAGAAGCGGAAGAAGCCTACAAGGTCAGCCAAAGCTCGGAAACGTCAGGTTGGGCCCAAGAAGGGTGAGGTCAGAAAGACCCCAGAGAATGAGACCAAGACTGATACTAATGCAACCCCAACTTCATTTCCTGCACCTGGGTGAGTGTTGGTCTCAGGTGAGCCAGGTGGGAGATGTTTGTGATTGGTACTTTCAGGTCCCTACACCTGTCTTTTCCATCCCAGGTGCTGTGAGAACTGTGGAATCAGCTTCTCAGGGGATGGTATCCAAAGGCAGCGGCTCAAGACACTGTGTAAGAACTGTCGAGGTGAGTAGCTCCCCTGGGGAATCGGACTTTGGGAGACAGGAGCCAGGCCAATGTCAGAGTAGGCTAGAGATTGAACAGTGGATGTTAGGACAGAGGCTCCTGACATGGTTGGAAGTTGGATATTGGAAGGGTGAGGCATGGGTAGAGGGTGAATGATGGAAGTCAGGGTTGAGGCAGTAGGTTGAAGCCATATGTCTGTTGCTCCCTTCCCACTTTTCTTTGTCCTTGTCCCTCCTCTAGCACAGAGAATTGCCTTCAATCGGGAGCAGAGGATGTATAAGGTAAGCACAGTGTACTTCCTCCACACAGCCCTGAGGAGGGAACAAGATGTCATTGGGTCTGGTGCAGCATCCGATAGATTGGTGAGAGAGCCCTAGGGTGTGGAAGTCCTTTTATAGGGATCTGCCTCTGGGTCAATTAGCAGACACAGTAATGGGAATTCATGGGACATCTGCCAGCAGATACAGTGATGAAGCAAAGAGGGTACCAGTAGACACAGTAGTGGTCTTAGTTTTGCAGCTAGTCAGTAATGATCAGGTACAGAGATGAGACTAATGAGGACTAGCAGACGTGGTAATGGGAGCTGGTATCAGCTCAGTAGACGTGGAAGAAGTAGTGGTCTTGGAACCACCCTACCTGGGCCTGTGACCTCCCCCCACCCATTTCTGGCAGCGTGTGGGCTGTGGAGAGTGTACAGCCTGTCGAGTAACTGAAGACTGTGGGGCCTGCTCCACCTGCCTCCTCCAGCTGCCCCGTGATGTGGCCACAGGGCTGTTCTGCAAGTGTGAGCAGAGACGCTGCCTCCGGATTGTGGAGAGGGTAAGTTGGGGAGGTGGGTGGATCCAAGGCTTGCCCCAGTCCCTGGCCCTCATGGCCCTGACCCCATGCATCACGCCTCCGGCCCCCCCACAGAGCCGAGGGTGTGGAGTGTGCCGGGGCTGTCAGACCCAAGAGGACTGTGGCCATTGCCGAGTCTGCCTTCGCCCTCCCCGCCCTGGCCTCAGGCGCCAGTGGAGGTGTGTGCAGCGACGCTGCCTTCGGGTGAGTCAGGCTGGAGGGGCCAGTGCTGGCAGGGCCAACACTGGGCCAGAACTCATTCTGTGGTTAAAGTTAACCACTGCTGCTGCTGCTGCTGCTGCTGCTGCTTCCTCCCAATCTGGCGGATCCCACCTCATGTCTTCTCTTCTCTCCCACCCCATGCTCATTTCCCTGGCCCCGCATACCTGCCTTTGTCTGCCAGCACCTTGCTCAGCGCCGAGGCCGCCGTCAGCGATGCCAGCGACGCCCTCCCCTGGCTGTGGCTCCCCCAGCTGTGAGTGTCCTAACATACACTCTGCCTGCCTGTTCATGCATGCTTTCTGCACTCCTGGGGGCAGGGGGGGAGGTC
Source organism: Graphiurus murinus (assembly GCA_004027655.1). Classification (NCBI taxonomy): domain Eukaryota; kingdom Metazoa; phylum Chordata; class Mammalia; order Rodentia; family Gliridae; genus Graphiurus; species Graphiurus murinus. Next base: position 45,200 of record PVLC010007101.1, on the reverse strand, counting down.
TCTGTCAGCCTGTTACCACCAAGCCCCGATCACCCTTTCGGCTCTCTACCAGGGTAAACGTGGCTGCCGCAAAGGAGGGTATGACTCCAAGATGGCTGCCCGAAGGCACTCCCGAGCTCAGCCAGTATCTGTTCTTCCTGCACTGCAGGCCTCAAAGCCCACAGAGCTGGTAAGACCCTGGTGGGCAGGGGGAAAGCACTACCCTAACCTTACCCAATACCTGCCCTTACCCCACCCCATTTGCCTCTGCAGCACGCCAGCTCCCCGGTGCCCTCGACACCTGCCGAGTTCATCTATTACTGTGTAGACGAGGACGAGCTAGTGAGTGGCCCTGCTCTACCTGGATAAGCCTAGACTCTCCAGGCGCTTGGTTAATCCCAAAGAAGGCATTGGTGTGATGGGCCTAATAGGGGAGCAGCAAGGCACAGTAATGGGTATTAGGAGGGATGAGCAGTAGTGGGGTGAGGAATAACAGGATTAGCAGGCAGTGATAGTGCCTAAGTCAGTAGAACCAACACTGGTGGCTAACACAGGACCAACAGACCCAATGATGGGGCCGATAGAGAAGGAAGGTCACACAGTGACTGGAGCTCATGTAGGATGAGCAGACAGAGTGGCACTGTGATGGGAGCTAATGAAGTTGGCAAAATCTTGCTGGAGGTGGGGTTCAAAGACATTGTCTTGGTAGTGGTGGAGCAGCAGACACTGATAGAGCAGGCACAGTCGTAATGGCCTAAAGGCCAACTGGCATAGTGAGAATGGCTAATGCTGAACTTGTAGACACCGAGATATGGCAAGTGGGAAGTCAGTAGACTGAGACTAGAGTGCAGTCAGCTCCCCTAGTGGGACTAAAACATCCAGGAACAGCATTGGAATGGGCATTGAGAAGGCCTCTCCTAGTCCTAGTGACAGCACCACCATTCCCCTCCACCCCAGCAGCCCTACACGAACCGCCGGCAGAACCGCAAGTGCGGGGCCTGTGCAGCCTGCCTACGGCGGATGGACTGTGGCCGCTGTGACTTCTGCTGCGACAAGCCCAAATTCGGGGGCAGCAACCAGAAGCGCCAGAAGTGTCGTTGGCGCCAGTGCCTGCAATTTGCCATGGTGGGTGGGGCAGGAAGGGTTAGGTGGATGGGATAGGTTGGGCCAGGCACCTCAGTGCCTGGGAGTGGTGGGCAGGCCTGGTAGGTGGTTGGGTGGTACAAGAATTAGCAGACATTGTGCTGGGGTAAATGCATCTAAGTTGCACTGGCGTTGGTAATGTGAGACCAGCAGGTGCCATGGTGAGGGCTCTTATGTAAGCAAATTATGTTTTGAGACTAATGGGAGGTTAGCAGGCACGTTGAACAGGGCAGGGTGGGTGTGGTCAGTCTCAAGGTGCCAGGTGGCCATAGTATCCCCATCTTTTCTCACAGAAGCGGCTGCTGCCCAGTATCGGGTCAGGGTCTAAAGAGGGGGCAGGATCACCCCCACTTTGCCCTCGTCGAAAGAGGCCTGGTTCTGCTCGACAGCCCCATCTGGGCCCCACCCTGAAGCCCCCTTTGGCTATTCGCACAGCCCGACCAGGTCGTGCACAGGCTCCAATGAAGAAGGAAGCAGGTGGTGGCTTTGTGCTGCCTCCACCTGGCACCGATCTTGTGTTTTTACGGGAGGGTGCCAGCAGTCCTGTGCAGGTGCCAGGTCCTGCTGCAACTTCTGCAGAAGCCCCGTTGCAGGTGAGAACTCCACATTATGCTACCCAGCCAGCCTCGTGCCAGAGAGCCGAGACCAAGCTTGCTGCCATCCCTTACACAGGCTTCCCAGTGTTGTGGCCTGAGTTGGGTTGTCGCCTTACCCCAGGTGAAGCAAGAAAAGATGGATACCCAGGAAGAGTGGACATCAGATACAGCTTTCCAGACCTCTCCCACATTGCAGCCTGGCTGCCCTAACAAGGTGGGCAGTGATGGGTGTTCTGTTGGTGCCATAATGGGGTGGTCTTTAAACACAATGACGGCAAGCCATGATGGTGGCACTGTGGGCAGAGTGAAAAGTGTGCTGATTGCAGCTCTTCTGCAGAATTACCAACAGGCAACTAGCATTGCCCACTTTGTTGCCTGACTAACAGGAACATGGACCTCAGTGAGGAATGGGAAAGATTTGTAGGCAGAGAGGTGGCATTTCTGTGCTAAATGATGATGGAAGTGGGATCCATCAGCACAGTGACAGGTTGTCTGATACAAACTTTCCTCGGGCCAGTCCTGCCCTTCTAACTGCTGCCCTTCCCTACTTCTCCCAGGCAGTAGACCCAGCCCTGCCACCTGTGAAGCAAGAGCCACCTGACCCTGAGGAGGGAAAGGAGGAGAACAAGGATGGCTGTGTCTCCGAACTGGCCCCAGAGGAGGAGGCAGGAGGGGCTGGCACTCCCGTGGTCAGTGTTGGGGGTCACCCAACCTTACCCTGATCTTGCCTTGCCTAGCCCCTCCAGCCATATTGACCCATGATGTTAATTTTTCTCTAGATCACGGAGATTTTCAGCCTGGGTGGAACCCGCTTCCGGGACACAGCAGTCTGGTTGCCAAGGTGTGCCCCACATAGTGAGGGATGGGGATGGGGTGGGTACCGGTCAGATGTGGGCCCTGAGTTTTAAAAATACAGCCAGCAGTTTGGCTGGGAACAGAGGGAGGTAAAGGCTGTTCATGACTGGTGAGGAGGGGGTATGTATGGTACCATAGAGCTTTCCCTTGAGACCCAGCATCCTATGTCAGGGTCTCCTTTGGGGGAAAAAGGGAGAAGACCTGATGTTCTATGATGAGATTTAAAGAAAAAGGAAGATAAGGAGAATCTGGTATCTGCCTCCCTAAGAATATTCTGTAAGGGTCAGACTTTATATATAATATATAAAATCTTATTCAGAGGATTATCATTTGAGGTCTTGAAGGCCTTTGAGTCTCCAAGAAATCACCAGGTATGGGAAAATGGGAAGAATGTATATCACAGAGGTGGTACTGGCTTGGGTGGTGGGGTGGTGGGCAGGGGCCCTGGGTCCTGAGCTGGGTGGGTACACATGCAGCTCTAGACCTCTGGCTTATCTTGCGCCTCCTGGAGTACCCTTTGTGGATGGGCTCAAATTGTCTCTCTTGAGCCTTTCCCATTGAGGTTACTGTTTGAGCTACTATACAAAACTGTCCACTTAGACCTGGCAGTGGGAGAAAGAGCAGGTGTCTGTAAGGACTGGGATGGCAGGAGGAGGACAGAGGAACAACACTGCTTCCCGTAGAAGGTCAACAGGCCCAGTACAGTGCCCCAGACACAGGCCACGGAAGCCGTTGGCCCAAGCACCTGGATTCCATTGTTCCTATAAACCAGTTCCAGCAGGCCAGAAACCCCTTCAGTTGTACCTGGGAGATGTCACAGGTACTGAATAAGGCCCTGTGGGCACACAGCAGTGTTTGGTGATCCAGCAATAACTACACTGAGCCTATAAGGCTTGCTCTTCAATAGACAGAGAATTGCTACCTATAGGGAGCTTATCATTTTCTTGTGCATGAAATCATGACATGTTACAGAGAAGGTGCTGGGCTATCTCTATTGATAGTTTGGGGAAGAAAGAAAAGTGATACAAGATAATTATGGGGAAATGGGTAGAGGACACATGTCATTCAACATCACAGACCTGCTCCCTCTTCTCTAGGTCCAAGGACCTTAAAATACCTGGATCTAGAAAGCAATAGACTGGAGGCTTCTGCAGACTGTAGGACTCAAGGTGACATTTGCAGACTATCTTTGTGAGAGACAACCCTGATCTACCAGGGTCTGGGCTGTAGATTGGTTACAGGGCTTTATGTGTGAATTAACCCTAGGAAGAAAACCTACCAGCAAACCCGAGGAGCAGGCCTACTGACTACTTGGAGCTTAGAGGAAGCAAGCCGGAAAGGAAGAGAAAGAATAGAAAGCTGGTGCATCTCCTCCCAGGGGCCTGAGTGTGATAAGAAGGTGGATGTTAGGGGTGGGAAAGCCGGGGTGAGGAAGGGGATATAATTAAAGCCATTGCAAAGAGCCTAAACACACCATCTTCATAAATAATTTTAAGTGGCTTCTGGATAAGACCTGGCAATGTCTATAAACATTTTCTCAGGGAGACAGCAATTGAAAATGCAATGTGAATAAATGAGGAAAGCAAAGGAACCGCTGCTTGGTGAGCTCCTCCTATGGACCCAATGTGTTTAATCCTCAAAACAGTCTTTTTAAGAAGATACTGATTTTGTGCACTTTTGCTGATGAGAAAACTAAGATTCAAAAACCATTAACTTTCTTGATGTCAACTAGTGTTGGTAGAGCCTAGAATTATACCCAGACTGTAAAATCTCTGTTATTTAAGCCACTGAACTGTTAACTGCAATCCTATGTGCAATAATGTATAATATTGCAGTAACAGTTTTCAGTGACTTTGAAAATACATAGTGGATTTCTATAAATACTATAATAAATCCTTTACACTTCTGCCTCTAGCATGGTTTAGGGAGTGCTGATGTTGTGTGTTAACGGGATTACCTTGTCAGAGCATCTGTTCATCCATGGGCCCTGGATGCTGCATAGGATTCTTCCAAAGCTAAACAGTATCCCTCCCTACTGGCTGCTGTGTGCGTTGCTTGTTACTCTGACTCCTGCACCTTAGTCAGAGCATTCTTTGGAACTAAAGCTGCCCAGCCTGGCCCATCTTCCCTGACAAGATGATTCTTCTGCCCTCTGATCACATTTGCGCTTTGTTCCTGCCCTCGGCTCTAATGTCTATTAGAAGGCTGAATTCCTGCTTGGAGTTCTGCCCAAGAGCCAGTCCTGGCTCAGCCTTACCTCACTCTCCATGCTTCATTCATAAAATGCCAAAATGATTAGATACCTAATTTATTACTTAGCTTTACAGGGCCAGGATTGAGTGAATGCTTCCTTAAATTTGTATCTTGTGTGCCTCCTTTGTCTCACTCTGGTCCTAGCCCTACACCTTTAAGTAATTTTGATATTTCTCATTTTCCATTTCTAATTCACAAGCTACAGCTCTCTGCCATTCTTCCTTTGTCCTGCCCTACCTAGCCAAGTCTGGATAATCTGATTTTGGCTTTGTTCCCCCCCTAGGATCCAACTACCCAATCCTAGTTTTCTGGTAATTCTGACAAGTGATATTCGAAGGTAAATTTATTTGGTTGGTACTCCGACTCATGAATGAAGTCTGGTTACCATGTGTATTAATTAGAGTACGGTCAGAAGAGCAGAACCACCAAGAGAGAGATGCTGTATATGTAGATTTCAAGAGGTTCATTAGAAGGATTTGACCTTATGTAAGTGTGGGATCTGGTTAAACAGTCTCTGTAAGGCTGTTGTCTTTGCATCTAATGCTGGAGCTTAAAGTCTGCAGGGAAGGCAGTCTGGAAGGGAAGATGGATGTAAAGTGTGGGAGACCGAGGACATATTGGAATCCAGAAGCACGAGCTGGGACCCACGAAGATGGCCTGGAACCCATATCAGTTTCTCACCATCTCCTGCTTCAGTGATGTGGGTCTCCTGCAGAAGAAGTTGGTACCCTTCCTCACAGAGTTAAATATGCATCTGGCCCTGGATTAGGCTGAAGGAAGATCCCAGGGAAAGTGGAGCAGCTGCAGGCCTGATAGCTGCCTCATACCAACGAGGTGAGCCAGCAAATAAATGACAGCATGTGTGAACTTCAGCAGCACCTGGTGCCCCTCTACCAATCTTCCAAGTATAAAAACAGTATGCTGCTGCATCACTTCTGCCCTCCCGTTATCAGGCACAATGTCTCTTGTGGCCCATCCTAACCAGAAGCTTACAGAGAAGGGAGTTCTAGGAGACATAACCTAACGATGGTGACTCATTACAAAGCCACCTTGTCATGAATCAGCTCCCAAGGGTCTCACTACTCACCTGAGGATAACCTGCTAAAACTACATTGCTGAAAATGCAAAACTGAAGTCCAAGGATTTCATGGTGGCCCCAGCAAGTGCAGAAATTCTATGAAGCCCACCCAGAACAAATTTGCTGGTGTTGATCATTCTTCTAACCATTGAGAACTTGGCCCATGGTAGGCACTGTACTTAATACTGGGATGCAGAAACAAGAAAGATGTGGCCAAGCAGTTTTACGAAATGCATCAGTATGTATTATAAGTGGTGAATGGATTTCCAAATTTATAATGCTGAAATATAGAAGTCAAGAAACTATGGGAAGGCCAGCCCTTGTGTGAACCTTGTTGGTACACAGAAGGAATTGGAAATAATTTAATTTCTATCTCTAAGCTGTTCTACTTTAAAATTATTTTTAAATGATTTTTATTGTCCTTTTTACTGATTTATGTGCTTGATCTTTGGATTGTGTCTCGATGGTGGTGCTAATGTTGTTGACTGCCTCTGAGAAACTGGGGTAGTGAGTGGCAGGATCAAGGCCAATTCTGTGTAAGGACTTGTGGTTCACACTTCTTTTGTTGCAAGTTAACCCATAGAGACAAACCAGACTTCAGAAATTCCAAAGAGGTGGTTTTATTCCAGCCGGGGTAAGCAGCACACCAAGGTACTGCCATGCTGAGGGTTGGACTTAAGTGCAACCCCTTTTATACCCTGGTTACAGAGCTGAGGGTAAGGAAAGGTCAGCTTTCCAAGGTTAAAACATTGTGAAAACACCAGGTGTCTTTTCAGAACAAAAACAACGAATACCATGAGTTCTTTAGGTGTTATCTTTGGCCAAATTAACTTCCTTATAATATATTATAAGCAAATCAGCTTGCAGATGCAGATAATGGTGGTTAGGTTCTTTCCCCATACCCTAGATAGGAAAACAGATAGTAACTGACCTTTAATTGAGGGGCTGAAAACTTAGCATGCCTGCTGTAGACCCTTGGGCCAGAAGGACATGCCCCCCCAAAGCTCCCGCACTTGCCTCTTGTTCTCTGGGACTGGAATCTGAAGAATTACAGCAATGTGGCTCTGTGACAGCGTCCTCTTTCCTCCCTCTAGGCTGTAACCCAAGTAGGTCACCCGGGTCCGGCAGAACTGTGCTTTCTTGGCAGAAATGCAGTAGCCCAGGTCTTGGAGCATTTGCAGGAGTCCCCCAGTGGCCTTTTTGCATTTTTCCTCTTGTTGCTGAGGCAATAGATCATCTACATACTGGAGCAGGGTACTTTTGGGATATGCCTGCCTGAATTCCAGTAGGTCTGCACTCAGGGCCTCATCAAACAAGGTCAGGGAGTTCTTAAACCTTTGAGGGAGCCAAGTCCAAGTTAATTGTTCTGTAAGTCCCCCTTCAGGGTCCATCCATTCAAAGGCAAAATTAGCTTTAGGGGACAATAGTAGGGAGAAGAAAGTATCCTTTAAATCTAATATGGTATAAACTCTTTCACGGGGCAGTAGGCTCAAGAGGGTGTATGAGTTAGAGACTGTGGGGTGAATAGTCTCAACCTGTTTGTTGACCTCACAGAGGTCTTGGACCAGCCGATATTCCTGGGTTCCTGGTTTCAAAACTGGGAGGAACAGTGTGTTCCAAAGAGAATGGCAAGGAATCAAGATTTTGGCTTCTCTTTGTCTATGTGTTTAGCAATTCCCCTCTTAGCCTCTCAGTTCATGGGATATTGGTGTACTTGTACCAGGTTGCAGTACTTAAAAGCTGGACCATGATCAGAGGCTGGTGGGCAGCTATCCCAGGAGGATTGCTTTCCGCCTAGACCTGGGGAAACTTTAAGTTGACTTAGATACATATGTTGGGAGGGTATTGCCTGGTGCTTCTCTTCAGGGTGTAAGAGATATTCTTCTGACGGGTGCATGTCACAATGACAGTTGGCAATGCTTCCTTGGACTTAATAGGGCAATGGGTGTTCCCCGGGATTTATACTCTTAAAGGAGACGGTTGCTCCTAATTTTTGGAGGAGGTCTCAGCCTACAGTGGATACAGGCAGTCAGGTATGACAAGAAAGAAATGAGTCACAGTACCTTGTCTGAGGTTAACTGTTTGTGATGTGGTCCAGGGGTAGGAAGCAGTTGTTCTGGTGGCCCCTTGGATGGAAACCTACTGGGAGGTGATGGATCCCAAGGGCTGCTTGAAGACAGAATAGGTAGCTCCTGTGTCTACTAGGAAATTCACAGGAGTGCCCCTGACTTATATTTTTACCATGGGCTCTTGGGGGCTCAACTGCATAGAGCCCTGGCCTCATTATAGTCTTTTCCTCTGGGAGCACCCATTCTTCCAATGCCCTTTCTGTTTGCAATGAGCACATTGGTCCTTTTCCAACCTGATTGTCCTCAGTCCCTTGGGTTATGCTTTCTATCACTCCTATCTACCTTACTCATGGCTGCCATCACTACTCTGGTCAACTCTCTGTCTTACCTATCTTCAGTTGAGTCACAATTGTTGAAGACTTGAGCTATCTTTAAAAGCTGTGACCTATTCATGCCTTCAAATCCCTCTAATTTTTGCAACTTCCTTCTAATGTTTTGGGGCCGGCTGGGTGACAAAGGCTGTACTTTTAGTCTCTGGTCTTCTGGGGCATCCAGGTCTGTTGGAGTAAAAACTCTATAAGGCATCTTAGAGCAACTCCAGAAATCCCACGGGAGACTCCTAAGGTTCCTGAATAACCTCACTTACCTTCGATAAATTGGTGGGCTTTCGAGCAGTCCCCCTAATCCCAGCCAATAGGACTTGGTGGTAGTTGTCCAGACCCCTCCTGCCTTCTCCTGTATTGGGGTCCCAATTAGGCCTGGTGGAGGGGAAAGCCTCTCTAATAACGCCCATCATCCTCCAGGGTCAGGGTCTGTTGTTCCCCAGGACCCAGAGCAGCCATTTTACTTTCCACCTGAATCCGGTCTGTCTCTTCATCTGTGAAGAGAGTGTTTAAGAGCTGTTGGCAATCATCCCATGTGGGCTGGTGGGTATAAAAAACAGGCTCAAGCAGCCTGATCAGCGCCTGAGGTTTCTCAGAAAATGGGGGATTTTGTGTCTTCCAATTATACAGGTCACTGGTAGAAAATGGGACATAAACCATGAAGGGGCAATGTCCCTCCCCAGACCTTGCTTGGGGGGGCTTCACCAAGGGGAGAATGAGTGCTGCCTCTACAGCCGCAAGGGCCTGCCTCACTTCCCCATAAGTGGAGTCACCCCAAGTATGGGGAGGGGACAAAGGATCTGTAGAGGATGAGACCACCTTCCTCCGAAGGGGTGGAATTAGGGGCAGGGGCATAGGGAGGAAGGACCTCTAGTTCCTCCTCTAGCTCCTTGGGAGGAGGCAGTAGAACAGGAGGGGTTTGGGGTTTCTCCAATGGCACCAGTCTCATCAAGAGGACCGTATTTCCAAGAGAAAAGGAACAAGCCTTTAACCACAGGGGAGGGAATCTAAGGAGAATAAGCTACTGGTGAATGTATGGGAACTGATTGGGGTGTCCAGGTTTTCCTGTGACTACATTCCAGACCACTTACGCCCCTTGCATGTCCAAAGAGCTCTTACTGGGCCAATCTACCCCGAAAGTGGGCCATACAAGTTTACAAAAGGTCTGGCGTTTTCTCAGGGAGAGACAAAATCCATAGTCACTGTCTCCTGCAAATCCACCCTTAAAATTCCTCAACATACATCCAAGGGGTGGGGGTGGGGGTGTCTTAGCAGTACTCGGCCCTCCCCCCATTACAGGAACCAGCAGGAAATACCAAGGAATATGAAACAAGTAAAAATATAACAAAATGAAAGTGAAAGATGTTTTGCCCACCACCAGCCCCGTGGACTGGTGAAATTCAAACCAATGAAGAAGACAATAATCAGGGAAATATAGATACCTAGAATCCGGAAACTAGAACACCATCCAGGAAAGAGAGAAGGGGAGTCCATGGGAGTTTAAGAAAAAAGATGATGGGCTTGATATGAGACAAGACAAACAGCATACAACTCTCACTTCTCAGACTCGGCTGGTGGAGGCTTAACTGTAGTGGCCCAATGGTGTAGCTTGCGGCTTACTTGGCTATGTTTCAGTACCACCCTAGGTCATATGCCTCCGTGGAACAACAGCTTGCGCCAGTTTTACCAGAGTCTGCCCACTTGGATTCTGTAGCCCTTTTAGAGATCTTAAGGACCTTGGCCATGGAACCACATATTCTTCTCTAATAGGAGGACCCAGAAGAGAGATACACACCATTTGCACACCAGTAACCAAGTGGGCTGGTGATGTCTCATGCAAACCCAGGGACTTCGGATCTACGACCATACCCTCTCTCATCAATTTTAGTCCCTCCACAGGGAGCCCTTACCTGTCCTCTGGAGAACCTGACCCAATCGACCTCCCATTCCTGGTTTTGGTGCAGGGCCCCCCTGGGTCTCTCAGCGGCTCAAGAGGACTGCCTGTTGCCTTGGTCTCGGGGCCCTGGAACATCTCAGGGGTGCCTCCCCTGAGGGTAGGCACACAGGCAGTTGCTCCGGGACTGGAGTCCTCCTGGGCCTCTTCCCTCGCCGGGGTCTCTAATCTCACTGGGGCCTCCAGATGTTGTGAGGTAACCCACAGAGACAAACCAAACTTTAGAAATGCCAAAGAGGTGGCTTCATTCCAGCCGGAGCAAGCAGCATGCCAAGGTATTGTCGTGCCAAGGGTTGGACTCAAGTGCCTTTTATACCCCTGGTTACAGAGCTGAGGATATGGAAAAGTCAGGTTTCCAAGGTTAAAACATGTAAAACACCAAATATCATGAGTTCCTTAGATGTTATCTTTGGCCAAATTAATTTCCTCATAATGTGCATAAGCAAAGCAGGTACTGGCGGTTAGGTTCTTCCCCCACACCCTAGATAGAAAAACATACTAACTGACCTTTAACTAAGGGGCTGAAAAGTAAGCATGCCTACTATAGGCCTTTGGGCCAGAAGGACTCACCATCTCACTTTAGGCCTCAGAGGGGGGTTGCTGAAGGTACCTGGCCCAACCCTTCAATCTCTGCAGGGGCCCACCGGGTGGCACCACTGAGCACAGACACCTTCCCTTAGGCAGGGCTTGGAAGAAAATGGCTACCCTGCTTCAAGGAGGGTGGAAACAGGCAAAACAAGCCAGAGTTGAATGACCAAGCTCACCCAGGGTGAGGGTGCCACACCACCAACTTGGGACCAGCGCTGGGATCATCAAGGGCATCCGGCTTCCTGTCGCCTCTGAGAACTCGTTCTAACCACTCTCCCCCTCCGGACTATGCAAACTTGAGAGCACTGGATGGGCAGCCCAGAATCTCATCGGCCAGTCCCAAATCCCGTTAGGGCCCAGTGGTATTTTCATGGCCTCCCTGCTCCCTGTGGGTGTGGGTTGGGGATGGTTCCACCCAGACCCACCTGCTGATCAGTGCCCAAGAGACTCAAATAATCAAGGATCCGCCCTCCGGATGCCTTCCAGGGAATCCAGATCACTTCCTAATTCCTTTCTTTTTTGTTTGTTTCAGGCTACGCAAACTCTTAGCAGTAAATGAAAATGAGTATTTTGCCGAACTGCAATTGAAAGAAGAAGCATTATAAGAAAAAAATGAAAATTATTAAAAGAGAAAAAAGACCTTATTTTGTGGCTGAAAAACAGAACCAGCAAGTGAGGATATGGCCTCAAACCTGCAATCCTCCTGTCTCGGCCTCCCAAGTACTGGGATTATGGGCATGAGCCACAATGCTGGGCTCAAAGTGTCATTCTTAATTGGCTTTTAGGTATTAATTACCATTTTGCTCTTGATGGGAAATACCACTGTGGGTCCAGCTGTGCTGAGGACTGGTCTAATTACCTGATCTGTGTTGCCAGTTCTCCTGCCTGGGACCCAAATTCTCAGGCGCCAATCACCTGGACTTGAGATCCCAGTGCCCAGGTCCACTGTGACCCCTCACTTCAGACTTGTGGTCTCCATGGTGCCCAGCCAGGTCACACCACTGCCCCAGCAGCCCATTTGATCTGCCCTCTTCCTAAAATAACCCTAAGTCTAAACCCTGATTTCTGCCCTGTGCGTTAGGAAGATTTTATTAACAGATTTATTATTAATGGTTGAGTAGTTTATTGATAAAGCACTTTGGCTCCCTGAGCCTTAATTGACTACACTGTAAAATGAGAATAATAATACCTGCTGTTCCATCAACCCTGTAAGATACTTGTCAGGCTCGAAGGTTGTATCTGTGAAAATACCTTACATATTGTAAAGAACTACGCAAATATAAGGTTGTCCTGTGATGATTCTTATCGCCATCATGAATAATCTAGAGACGATACAACATTTAATCATCCCACAAAATGTCCACTAATCTTTCTCATGCTTTTAGATCGAGTATAGTCTAAATCGCAAACTTGCCATGGGACTGTAATTAGAATTTTGACTTCCCTCGAGTTAAAAACGCTTTTTCTGCCATTCTGCTCAGCAGCGAAGGAAGGAGGCTAGATGGGTGGGGGTCTGGCCAGGGGCAAGGTCAGGACAAACTCAGCTGCTCAGCAGGCAGGAGGAAGACGCAGGTGGCGGCTATGGCTTCCATGGCAACGGAACCAACTTCCGCCCGATACACCCACCTCCACTGCCCTCTCCCGGTGAAGCGCACCATGGCAACCAAACCTTTGCGTCCCGGAAACAGGTCTCACAGGTCGCCTTGGTTCCCTCGCTGCTCCCATTCCGACTCGAGGGAAAATGTACAGCCAGCGGTTTGGCACCGTAAAGCGGGAGATTAAGGGCCCCACTCCCAAAGTGGTGATGGTGGTAAGAGCAGAATGTGTGTGAGGGGACTTCCTATCTTTATCTTCCGGCATTCCAGGGCCAGAGAACCCAACCTGGCCCCCAGCAGGGCTTTCTCTAGGAAAGTGGGTATTTGAATTCTGAAAGATAAGGTTACTCGCCTGTTTATTCTTCACCTACTTATCCCCCACCATCCTCTTCCTCTCTCTCCCAACCTCCAGTTATAATACTTAAGAGTCTATATTTGAAGAACCACCGCTTGGGATCTCGGGGTTTCTTCAGTCTCCAGACACCATAACGAGGCCTGCCCCTTTTCATTGGGGAGTGCGTGTCACGGAGTGAGCACTCGGCTGGAAGTAGATCTGGGAATTGGGCTGGCCAGAATTCAGCGGTACGATCTTGGGCTTTTTGCAAACTCCTAGGAAAATGGCCTGTGAAAGGGGTCATGTGTGGCTATAGAAGCTTTCTTGTACCAACGCAAGGCTGGACAGAAGTGTCCCTGAAGACCCTGAAATATGTCAGGTGATTTCCTCCAAGGCTGGGGGAATAGTAGCAGACCAGGGGACATTGATACAGCTACTAGACATTTTAAAATTACATAGCTCTTTTGCATTATTTTTCTATTAAACAATGTGGATTTTGAGCAGTGCCAAAGACTGTTTCTAGATTGGCCTCACCTCGGTAGAGAAATACAGGTCATACCTTGTGCAGAGACCTTCCTGGACCAGAGTCTTACCCAGAATCCCCTGAGCCTACAGGGCTTTCTAGCCCTCTAGCTACTGCTCATAATGCCTCTCATCACCCCTCACCTCCATTACTTTCTTTTTTTTTTTTTTTTTTTTTTTTTTTTTTGCGGTACTGGGAATTGAACTCAGGGGCATTCTACCTCCGAGCTACACCCCCAGCCCTATTTTTTATTCTTTATTTTGAAACATGTTCTCACTAAGTTGCGGAGTGCCTCACTAGGTAGCTGAGGCTGGCAGCGAACTCGGATCCTCCGGTCTCAGGCTCCAAATGCTGGGATTACGAGTGTGTGCCACCATGCCCGGCTCACCTCCATTACTTTCTTTTTTTTTTTTTGCGGTTCTGGGGATTGAACTCAGGGGCATTCTACCTCCGAGCTATACCCCCAGCCCTATTTTTTATTCTTTATTTTGAAACAGGGTCTCACTAAGTTGCGGAATGCCTCACTAGGTAGCTGAGGCTGGCCATGAACCTGGATCCTCCAGTCTCAGCCTCACAAATGCTGGGATTACAAGCATGCAACACCACTCCCGGCTCACCTCCATTACTTTCTTCAGACAAAATGTACCACCCATCCTGGTTCCTGCCCTGACAGCTGGAGATAATTGCTTTTAGATAACCTTGGTGGATGGTTGTTGCTCTCATCTTGAGTGTCTGCCAGGAGCCCGAGTTCCTGCTGTGTATCCTGCTTAAAGGGCAACCATGTCCCCACTCTGCTTCACTGTCACAGAATCTGCATTTATGAAATGCCACAGGATCATGAAAGTAAATAAATGACACTCTACAGTGCAGCGTTGCTAAGCTATGATGTTTGATATATATATATAATTTGTGTGTGTGTGTGTGTGTGGTACTAGGGATTGAACTCAGGGGTGTTCTACCTCTGAGCTATGCCTCCAGCCCTATTTTTTATTCTTTATTTTGAAACCAGGTCTCACTAAGTGTCGGAGTGCCTCACTAGCTGAGGCTGGCCGAGAACCCAGATCTTCTGGTCTCAGCCTCTCGAATGCTGGGATTACAAGCATGTGCCACCACGCCCAGCTAGGTTAGATATATTAAATGCATTTTCAGTTAATATTTTCAACTTAACTATGGATTTAATCATAAATCAAGGAGCATCTGTATTTGAGACTGATTTGATGATATCTCAAATATAAGCTCAAAGAATCAAACAAGTTATTCCTTAGGGTTTTAAGCAGTTTTCAGTTGTAACAGGATGTATTAGTTACTTTTATACCCAATTTTATTTAGTATGAGTATCGGTGGAGGTCATGATTAGTTGAAAATATGCTATTGATTTTTGGTTTATCATAAGTGATAGTCAGCTTTTGTTTTCAGAGAGCCAAGCCTCCCAAAGTCCAAGGAGCTGAGCAACATCTGGAAAGAATCCAACGAAGGCACCAGAAATACCATGCCACTTTGGCTTCCATCAAGTCAAGTGAGAGGGATCGCCTCAGAGTTGAGTGGGATCAGCACAGTGGCCGCAAATTTTTTAACAGCCTTGTGCAAGCAAGAATCAAGGATGCTGTGCAAGGATTTATCATCAACACTGAAGAAAGACGAAATAAGTAAGGCCTATAAACCCATCAGCACAAATTATGAGATATCCCCCAAACTACAGTTTGATATTGGTCAGTCAAAATACCAAGTATAGAGCTGGGCATGGTGGCGCACGCTTGTAATCCCAGCATTCGGGAGGCTGAGACCAGAGGATCCGGGTTCGCGGCCAGCCTCAGCTACCTAGTGAGGCACTCCGCAACTTAGTGAGACTCAGTTTCAAAATAAAGAATAAAAAATAGGTCTGGGGGTATAGCTCAGAGGTAGAATGCCCCTGAGTTCAATCCCCAGTACAGCAAAAAAAAAAAAAAAAAAAAAATACCAAGTATAGAGCTGGGGATGTAGCTCAGTGGTAGAATGCTTGCTCAGCATGCCCAAGGACTTGAGTTCAATTCCCAGCACCATATACACACAAATCAGAGAACAGGGCTGGGGATGTAGCTTCGTGACGGAGCATTTATGAGGCCCCGGCACCTCGAAAAATAATTTAAAAAAATTTAAGCTGGGCATGGAGGATCACAGGTTCACACCAGCCTCCGAAACTTAGTGAAACCCTATTTCAGACTGAAAAATAGGACTAGAGGTGTATCTCAGAGGGAGAATGCTCCAGTACCAAATTTTTTTTTTTAAATATCAAGCATAGTAAAATCATGGTTGAGTTATTCAAATAAATAGTTATTGCTTATTAATATTTTTACCTGTGATAACTTATATTTTGATGGAAAGCAAAAGAATATATTGTTTTATACTTTCATTAAAATCTGTTCATTTTACTTCTTTTGTTGAAGATATTTCATATTAAATCTGCATATGGTCAAATAGAATATGCCACAGATCAGTGTCTTGTTTTATGGAGAACTGCAATGATCTTTTCTTTATTACAAAATTTATTATTAGACATTTAATTTTTTGTGTGTATATGTGTGGCACAAGGGATGGAACCCAGAGGCATTCTACCTCTGAGCTATACCGCTAACCCCATTTTATTCTTTATTTTGAAACAGGGTCACTAAGTTGCAGAGGGCCTCACAAGTTGCTGAGGCTGGCCATGGACCTAATATCTTCCTGTCTCAGCTTCCCAAGTACTGAGATTAAAAGCGTGTGCCACCACACCCGGCTTAGACATTTAATTTTGAAATTGAATATATCAAAAGTCAGTAAAATGATGCACATAACATGACAGTTTAATTTTTTTTCTCTTTTTATTTCAGGCTACGTGAACTTTTAGCATCAGAAGAAAATGAATATTTTACTGAAATGCAACTGAAAAAAGAAACCATTGAAGAGAAAAAATGTAGAATGAGAGAGAAAACCAGATTATTAAAGGAGAAGAAGGAAAAAGAGAGACAGGATTTTGTGGCTGAAAAATTAGACCAGCAATTCAGGTAACGGGATTGGAAAAACACACAGAATCTGAAGTTGGCATGTGAAAAAATGCAAATTAACATTAAATTATAGCCTTAGGGAACTACACACAGTAAATATGCCTTTAAGTCTTGGTGATTATATTATAGACCACCAAAAATACTGGTACTGAGTTTGTCTGTAAACTCTGCTCTAGTATTCTGTTCTTGCTTCCCAATTAGAGTGGAAATACCAACTGTGATTTTTTAAATTGAATTTTAGTTGGCAGGAGGTTCTTTTAAAGCCCTGTCCCAGAGAGTCTTTGGTGAAGTTGGGTTCTCAGCTTACTGCCGTAATCTTCACCCATTCAGAAAGTATGCTAGGCTCCCTGTTCTTTGACTGTTTTCTTGCCTGGCTTCCTTTATCTTGGGTTCTGATCACCTAGATTTATGATCCATTTCCTGACACAGACTCACAGTGACCTTCAGTTTTCAGATTCTTGGACTTCACTGTACTCAATGGTTGCCTCAATAGATCCCTTTTCATCTTGCTTTTCACTCTTAGGATGCCCTGAATCTATATGTGATTTAAGCCCACTGTTGTGCACTTACTGTGGGAAAGGTTGGAGGGAGGTGCCTATCCTCTGAGATGACCTATCATGTTACATAGTTTGGAAGATCCTTTTAACTTCACAAAGAGATGTCTTACCTCTAAAGCAATGATATTCTGGAAAGTCTCAATGCCTTATATATTGCTTTCTGGAGTGAGAGTTCCTAGAGCAAGAAAATATTGATAACTTTTAATTTCAGTATATTATAATTCCTCAGTTATATTTTCAGTGCTTCTTGTAAACCTCTAAAAGGATGAACGTTAAGAATTGCTATCATATTTCTCAGATTGGTTTGCTCATTTTGCCCCTATTTTTTGTTCATGTCTTTCAGTGAATTGGTGATCCCATGATGTGCCCCTTAGAATGTCCCAAATCATCCACTTCATCTGACTTTTGATTTCACAGTAACTGATTAAGAGTCTTATCTTCAGAAGGGATTTTTCAGAGTTCAAATATTACCCGGAAGTGTTTAAAACATAGTCATTATCATTCATTCATTCAATAAATATTTTTTAGCTCTCACTTTGTGCCAGGCTCTCTGATAGAATAATAGATTGATTGGCTTAAGAAAAATTAGTGTCTTTGAAGGTGGTCTTAAAAGGAAAATTTATAGCATTGAGTGCTCATATTAAAAAAATTCAACAGCAACAAAGATTCCAAATAAACAAACTAATGATGCATCTCAAGGCCCTAGAAAAACAGGAACCAATAACCCCAAAACCAGTAGAAGGCAGGAAATAATTAAAATTAGAGCAGAAACTAATGAAATAGAGAATTAACAAATACAATCAATCAAAGAAAGTTATTTTTTGAGAAGATAGACAATATTGAAAAACTCTTAGCCAATCTAACCAAAAGAAAGAGAGAAATGACTCAAATTAGTATGAGACAAAAAGGGAGATATCACCACAAATACTGCAGAAATCCAGAGGACTATCAGGAGCTATTTTGAAAATTTATATTCCTACAAATCAGAAAACCTAGGAGAAATTGGCAACTTTTTTGATTCATACAACCTACCTAGATTGAACTAAGAGGATATATGCCAATTAATATGACAATCATCAAGAATACAAATAATAACAGGTGCTGGTGAGGATGTGGGGAAGAGGAACTCTTATACACTGTTAGTGGAATTTTAAATTTGTACAACCATGTGGAAGTTGGTATGGAGGTTCCTCAAAAAACTAGGAATGGAACCACCATATGACCCAGTCATACCACTCCTTGATATCTTTCCTAATGAACTAAAGTCAGAACACTGTAGTGATTCATGCATACCTATGTTTTTAGCAGCACAATTTACAATAGCCAAATTATGGAACTAACTCAGGTGTCCATCAACAGATGAATGGATAAAGAAAATGTAGTATAAAGACACAATGAAATTTTACTCAGCAATAAAGAAGAATAAAATTATGTCATTTGCAGGAAAATGGATGGAACTGGAAAATATCATGCTGAGACTAGTTAGTCTTAGAAAGTCAGGGGTGGTATGTTTTCTCTTAATTGTGGAATCTAAAAAAGTAGGAAACATAAGGGACTTTAAATACTGCGAAGATAGGTCAGTAGGGTAGGTGATGGGAGTTGGGGTGAAAGTTAAGGAGAGGAAGAGGGAGGACTAGGGAAGGAAACAGTTCAAATAATACTAAGGTAATATGTGAAGATATTATTTCCATTCTCACTAACTCCTGTAAAATACACACACACACACACACAAATAAACTTGCAATAATGTTTATTACAACATTGGTTGTTAGGAAGATTACAAGTATTCATACATGGGAACATGCTTAGAATAGAGCCTGATAAATAATAAACACCACTTAACTGTTGCTAATAATGTTATTACTGTGTGGCCTGGGAAGACGCAGGCTCCCAGAGACTCATTAACTCTAAAATGGGAATGACGCCTGCTGCTCCATCTAAATTGTGAGGTGCTTATGAGGATCAATTAAAATACTGTGTATGAAAGTAACTTGTAAACTAAAATGCCCTCATGAGCATAAAAATTTTCTTTTTATCAATGATTATAATTAAGATAGGTGGATTTCCTATTTACCTATAGATGAAATAAAGCATTCTTAAGAGACTCCCAAAGTCAAATGAACAAACCAGGTCTCATTAAGTTGCGGAGTGCCTCACTAGGTAGCTGAGGCTGGTGGCGAACCGGGGTCCTCTGGTCTCAGCCTCCCAAATGCTGGGATTACAAGCGTGTGCCACCACACCTGGCTTGATGTTTATTTTTATCTCTTCTCTTTTTAGCTTTTATTTTTATATGTTTAATAATGTATATGATATAGAAATGTGACAACTACATATAGTTTACAAATAATATTTGTTGATGGCTATTTTTTTTTACTGAAGGAATACATAATCAAAAAAGTTTGAAGACCTACTGATCTGAGACACATATACTTCATACACTGTTGATTCAGCCTTTTGGGGGCAGCATACATCATCCGCTGCTTTGACAGGCTTGTACTCTTTGATTGTATATTAAGGAGTTACCTTAAGAAAATCACCAGAGATAAGCAGAGAGAGCTACATTTAAAAATATTGATTGAAACATTATTTGTAGTAAAAAGAGTAACCTATATGTTCACCAAATAGGGAAATTTAGTGTAAATTGTGGTATATTTACAGACTACACCCTTTATTACATAGTGCATTAAACTACAGTAAAGCTGATGCTTGTTTGTTTGTTGCAATACTGAGGACTGATTCCTACAGCCATGCACATGCTAGGCAAGTGCTCTACCACTGAGCTACACCCTCAGCCCTTTTTATTTTAATTTGAGATAGGGTCTTGTTAAGTTGCCCAGGCTGGCCTTGAACTTGCAACCTTCCTGCCACATCCTCCTGGGCAGCTGGGATTATAGGTATGCACCACCATGCACCGGTTATTAATAAAGTTTTGAGATGGGCTTCGTGGTGCATGCTTATAATCCCAGTCCTTTAAAGGCTGAGACAGGAGCACCGCACCTTTGCAGCCAGTCTTAGCAATTTAGGCCCTTTGCACTTTAGTGAGACCCTGTTTCAAAATAAAAAGAATAAAATAAGCTAGGGGTGTAGCTCAGAGGTAGATTGCCCCTGGATTCCATTCCCAGTACCATAATAAGTAAGTAAGTACATAAATAAACAAATAAAAAATAAAATGTTGAAGAAAGGAATTATTATTATTATTATTATTTTTTTTTTGCAGTACTGGGGATTGAACTCAGGGGCATTCTACCTTCGAGCTATACCCCTAGCCCTATTTTTTTATTCTTTATTTTGAAACAGGGTCTCATTAAGTTGCGGAGTGCCTCACTAGGTAGCTGAGGCTGGCCATGAACCCGGATCTTCCGGTCTCAGCCTCCCAAATGCTAGGATACAAGCGTGTGCTACCATGCCCAGCTAGGAATTATCTTTGAAGAATACTCATGAGGAATTGTTCCAAATATAATGTTAAGTATAATATTAGGTGAAGAAAATCAATATACAAGTACACACACACACACACACACACACACACACACACACAAATGACCCTGATTTTAGTAAAAATGCACATATACACACAAGAATAGAAGGATATATAATAGCTTAGTAATAGTGATTATCTTGGTAGTGGAATTAAATGTTATTTTTAGTGCCTTCATATTTTTTACACTTTTCTGTACTTTCCAGTTTTTCTTTAATGAATGCATTTAAGTTTTATAATTAGAAAAAATGCTGTAAGTCATATTTCTTGATATTCTTAGGCCTTAGATTTTCATTAATTAAATAACTTTTCTGAAGTATGAATCATAGGATTGGGAAGGACTTTTATAAGCTATCTTGTCCAATTCTGATAGAATTTCAGAGATGAATTTGAGATAGATTCATTTTTCAGTATTATTCATTGGGGTTTTTTGTTGTTGAGTTTTGGTTTTGGGTTTTTTTTGTTTTTGCTTTTTGGTACCCTAGCAATTTCAACTTTTGTTGTCTTTTTGAGCCTTCCATAGAATATGGATAACTTCTGGTTGACATTTATGTTGCTAATGATTCTATATTAGAACAATTACTTATTGGGCATTGAGTAGATAGTATGGAACATAATGAAAAATTGTACTCCTGAGTCCCAGCCCTTAAAAGAGGTATCATTCTAGTTAGGGAAATGAGACTAACACTCCTCATTAAATAGTGAACATTACTGAATGATATTTGATTTTTGTGGCATTGCCCACCCTTGTAATGAGGTTAGACCTCATCTTTCCTTTCAGTCTTTGCAACTCAGATTTCTGTTTATTGAGCTCTTCCACACTTCAGTTTCCTGTTACTACATTTGATTTAAAAACCATGAGGACCTGATATTTATTGACATCACCTTTAATCAAAAGTTGTCAAATGTGGCTGTATGCTAGAACATCCTGGGGTACTCTAAAAAATGCTGATGCCTGGTCCCATCCTCAGATATCTGATTTTACTAACTTGGCCTGAGAGGGAGAGAAGAAAGAAAAGAGGTATTGGTATTTTGAAAATATTCCTAGATAACCTAATGTTCAGGTAATATTGAGAATCACAGCCCTTAAATAAAAAAATAGGTTCTGTCTTATTCTGTTTTGTATTGCTATAACAAAACACCGGAGGCTAGATAACTTATAAAGTTAAAGAGGTTTATTTGACTCACGATTCTGGTGACTGGAAGATCCAAATAGCATGGGGCTAGCATCCTGGCAAGAGTACCCTGTGTGCATCATACATAGAATAGAAGTAGAAAGGGAACCAAGCTATGTGTAGAAGGGGCATATGAGCAAGCAAGGAAGCAAGAGACTGGGGAGAGGGCAGCTCACTTTTTATAATAACTAGAAGACAGCATTAATTCATTTATGAAGATGGTGCCCTCAGGGCCCCATTATCTTCTGCAGACCCCCTATTAAAGTTTCCACCACATCCCAACACACCACACTGGGGACCAAGCTTCTAGTACATACACCTTTGTGAGATGGAGCATATCACAACCATAGCGGCTCATCAAAGAACTTGTAAAGACATTTGAATTACTGTTACTGAAAGAAAGGACAGGGTGTGAACACTGGCTGAAACCGCATTTCATCAGCCTGTGTGTGAAGGGCAGTGGGGCAGCAACAGGAGGGCTGTTCTCTCCTCTTGGGCAAGAACCCCTTCTGAGGCGCGTGTCCCGCCAGGACTGGAGGAGCAATGGAGACTCTTCACCGTGATGGAGCTTCCCTCAGAAGTGCATGTGGGGTCTCTTCCAGACAATCTTTAATCTACTTGCAGTAGTGCAGGAAAACGATCGCTCTTCTCTTTCCTCTGTATTAATAATAGTTACCATTTATTGAGCCCCTATTACCGCCAGTTATTTATATCCATTATTGCCCATTCTTCCCAGAACCTTCAAAAGCAGCTATTTTACCGGCTCAGATAAGTTGAGTTTTGATTCAAAGTCACACAGGAAATGGCAGAACTGGGCTTCAAGGCCTGACGCCAGTGCCTGTGTTTGGCCAGTGCCCCTGGTGCCTCTCTGCTGCTCCTCACGCTTCTTCTGCAGATGGCCTACATCAAGGTCTTTCACCTTTCTTACTCTTGTATGTGACTGTGCAGATATGTGCCTAAACAGAGCAGTGCCTCATGAAAGGCTGGGTTTTTCCTTTAAAAAAAAAAAAAAAAAATCCCCCTTTCACAGGGAAAGCTGTGAGGAGCTCCGTACTCAGTTGGTTTGCATCCATCAGAAGAAGGTGTGTGAGGAGCGGAAAGCACAGGTAGCATTTAATGAGGAGCTGAAGAGGCAAAAACTAGTGGAAGAGCAGATGTTCTCCAGGCTCTGGGAGGAAGACCGCTTAGCCAAGGAAAAGCGAGAGGCCCAAGAGGAGAAGAGACAGCAAGAGCTGGTGGAGATCACACGCCTGGGGCTGGACTCCCAGATCACCAGCATCAGGGCCCAGAGACAGGCTGCTCAGCTGCTGAAGGAAGAGGAGGCGCGCTTTCTGGTTGGTCTTTTCAACCCTTTTCAAATGCTGGTGGTAGGGTGATGGACTCTGGGCATAGTACAGTTCGCAGGCCTGTTAATATATTGTTTGAGAGCCCAGGCTGGTTCACAGAGCACATTTCCATTTGGGGCTTTTCCTGCTGTTTAATAATGTATTCAAATCTAGATGTGCAGGTGTGCATAGACGTGTATAGGCTGGAAGGCCAGTACATCGAACATTGAGAGTAGTGGTGGGTGCTAAATACTGGCATTAAAGGTGATTTTTCTTCATACTTTTCTGCATTTTCAAACTCTACCACTACTTGTTACTTTATAATCTCATACATACACACACAACAGTTTTCACAAGGCTTTATTGCTGACTCAGTCACGAAAAGGCAAGTTTTACTTCAATTTCTAAGCCCCACTGAATTCAGATATGTGGGTAGGTGTGTGCACCTGTGCATTTTCTAAGAAACCCCTTCATCTCATCTCTTATAGCAAGGGCACTAACTTCTTTGTTTTGTCTAGCTGTACTGATTGATACATTTCCTTCATTCTTGTTCTAATTAGGAAAAGGACAATGCGCAGGTTAAACTTGAGAATGAACAAGAGAAGCGAAAGAAACAGAAGACAAAACAGGAAATTAGGACCAGTCTCCAAAAGGCCTTACAAGACAAGATACAGCATATGCAGCAGGAATACAGAGAAGAGCAAGACTTGGACATGAATCTTGTGCAAAGAGCCCATCAAGACTTACAAGACGAGGCAGATAAAAAGAAGCAAAAAAGGGTAAGATTTATTTAGTGCCTCCCAAGTAGTGGTCAGGATTTTCTGTTGTATCCTCAGCCTTGTGGAAATGGCCACAAGTATACTGGTGCTAGTCAGTGTGGTCCACGAACCAGCAGCATCAGCAGCATCTGGAAGGACGTTAGAAACAGAAATTCACAAGTCCAGAATCAGAATCTCCAAATCAAAATCTTGGCAAGGACAAGAAATCTCTTTTAACAGGCTCCTCCAGGTGATTCCAATGTTTACTGAAATTTGAAAACTGGAGTTGGGAGAAGACATGACCAAGAAAGTAGCGTTTGAATTGAAACTTTAAAGGCTATGTGAAGTCTTACTGTCAGGCAAAGAGATTAGGGAAAGGTATTCGTGTTTATTCAGCTACCTGTATATTTGGAATTTGTAGAGAACTTTAAGGGTTTTGTGTTTTTCCTACTGCTGCTTTGTTTTGGGGATTTTGTTTTGTCTGGTCCTGGGAATTGGACCCAGGGCCTTATGTATGCCAAAACACACCTTACCACTGAGCTCCACTCTTAGCCTCTGTTTTTGTTTGTTTGCAGTCCTGGTGATCAAAGCCAGGGCTTCCTGCATGTTAGGAAAGTGCTCTACCACTGAGCTACAACCCTAGCCCTTTAAAAATTTTTCATTTTGACATAGGGTCTCCCTGAGTCGTCCAGGCTGGCTTCCAGCTTGCACTCCTCCTGCCTCAGTCTCCTTGAGTAGCTGGGATTCCAGCCATGTGTGCCACCATGCCCAGCTTAGCCCATTTTTCAATTTAAGTTTTTATTTTGGGATCATTATATCTTCACATGCAGTTTTAAGGAATAGAAAGCCTGTCCACACAAAAACCTCAGGACTAATGGCTAGAAATTATTGTCTTGCCCCCTCAAAAAGAAACAATGTACTTTTTAAAAGTGAAATCTAAAGACTAAACTCTAGATGTGTTTATCAGGAGACATAATTCATGTCCAAATGGTGCCCTCAAGATAGTGTTCCACTGGCACTAGTGTATCATCCCTGTGGTCAGTGAACTGAAGTATACAATAGGACATTAATCTTGTTTCCCCATAGGTAGGAGGGGTGGAGGAGAAGTGGGGAGAAAGAAAAAGCATCCGTTTTTGTTTGCCGTGCTTGGGACCTGGCCCCAGGCAGGCTAGGCAAGCTGTCTGTATCTGGGCTGTATCTCTGGCCCTCAAAGTGCCAGTTTTAAAATAAGCCACCTAGCTGAGCATAGTGGTGCACGCTTGTAATCCCATTACCTGAGAGGCTGAGACAGGAGAATCATAGGTTTGCGGCCAGCCTCAGCAACTTAGTGAGACCCTCTGCAACTTAGTGAGAACCTGTTTCAAAAATAAAGAATAAAAAATAGGGCTAGGGTGTAGCTTGGAGGTAGAGTGCCCCTGGGTCCAATCCCTAGTATTGCAAAAAAAATAAAAATAGATAAAATAAAAATAAATTAAACCACCTGCTGGCTGTGCAGCATTGTTTGAGTCTAAATATGAAATGAATCCCTGTTACAAAACTACAAGGGCTAGGGATTATAGCCAAGTAGTACAGCATATGTTTTGCATGTGCAAGGCTCTGGGTTTAGTCCCCAACCAAGAAAGATAGGAAGGAGGGAAGGAAAGAAACTTTGAACTTGTTTTCCAGGCTAGCTGTACTTTCCACCAGCAATGCATACGCAATCCAGTTTCTCTAATTCTTGTCAGCATAGATGTACAGTGATACATTTGTTCTGATAGATGTTAGTTATACCTTATTATGATTTTAATTTTCATTTCCCTGATGGCTAATTATGTTGAACAGCCTCTTGAATGCTTATTTGCCTTCTACATATTCCTCTGCAATGGAATCTCTTCATGTCTTTTGCCCGTGTGTGTGTGTGTGTGTGTGTGTGTGTGTGTGTGTGTCACTGGGGATTGAACCCAGGGGCATTCTATCTCTAAGCTACACTCCCAGCCTTTTTTATTTTTTATTTTGAAACAGGGTCTTACTAGGTTAATGAGATGAGAGTCTTGCTACTTTCTGAGACTGGCCTCGAATCTGTGATCCTCCTGTCTCAGCCTCCCAAGTACTGGGATTTCAGGTGTGAGCCAGCACACCTGGCTTGGGGTTATATATTATTATGAAGAGTGCCTAATATATTCTAGATATTAGTCCCTTATCAGATAAATTATTTGCAAATATTTTCTCTAGTCCAGTGAGTTATCTTTTCACTTTCTTAGAATCCTTTGAATTACAAAAGTTTGAAATTTTTGTGAAGTTCAATATATCTAGATTCTTTCATCGCTTGTTCTTTTGGTGTCCTATCTACAACACTGTTGCCTACTGCAGGATCATGAAGATGTACTCCTTTGTTTTCTTCTTAGAGTTGTATATTTTTTGTTTTTACATTTAGCTTTTGATCTATTTTGAGTTAAGTTTTATATATGGCCCAAAATAGAGATCCAACTTAATGATTCAGCATGGGCTATCCAATTGCCCTATCACCATTTGTTGAAGAGATTGGTTTTTCCCTGTGGAATTGTCTTGGCATCCTTGGTCAAAACTTAGTTATAGTAAAGGTTTATTTCTGGACTCTTATGTCTCTTCTGTCAATCTATATGTATAGCTTTATACCAGTCTCAGACACCTATATGTCTTGATTACAATAGCTTTGTAGTAAGTTTGAAATCAGGAAATGTGAATCCTCCAACTTGGTTCTTTTTCAAATTTTGGGGGATATTCTGGTTCCCTTGTTTTCATTATTCTTGGTATTTCCATATGAAGTTAGGATCAGCTTGTTAATTTCTGCAAAGAAGCCAATGAGATTTTGATAGGGATGAGTTGAATTTCTAGATCAACTAGTTTGATCTAGATCATCTAGTTTGGGCAGTATTACCATTATAAGATTATTGTCTTCTGTTCTATGAACTTAAAATGTCTTTCAATTTAGTCTTCTCTAATTTCTTTAAATAATGTTTATTAGTTTTCAGAACATACATTTTATACTTTTTGTTAGTTATTCCTAAATATAAAACTCCTATTATAAATGAAATTTTTAATTTCATTTTCAGATTGCTTATCAGTACGGAATAGAAATACAAGGACTTTTATATATTAATCTTGTGTCTTATAACATTGCTAAATTTATTAAGTAAAGAGTTTTTCAGTGAATTACTTATATCATTCTTTTTCTTCTTTTTATTTTATTTATTTACTTATGTATTTATTTTCATGGTACTGGGGGTTGAACTCAGGGGCATTCTACCCCTAAGCTATACCCTCAGCCCTTTTTATTTCTTATTTTGAAACAGGGTCTCACTAAGTTGCTGAGGTCCTCGCTCAGTTGCCGAGGCTGACCTTGAACCTAAATCCTCCTGTCTCAGCCTCCCAAGTACTGGGATTACAGGCATATATCATCACAGCCTGGCTCATTCTTTTTTGATGCTCAAATTGATCCCTTGTAGGTTAGAAGTTCCTTTAAGTTGGCTGTCATGCCATTTTGGTACTATCCAGTAACTTTTAATAGTTTTTGTGCTTTATGATATAATAAAATATCGATGTTCATTTTCTTCAATTTTTGCCCAGTTTTATGTATCAGTCATTTCACCAGAAATTATAGGTTTATTTTAGGGAGGAACTGTATTTAACAACAACTACAACCTGGACATTAGATAAATTCATTGCTGTTGGACTATTACTGCCACTTGGCAGTATCTAACTAAAAAATGCCCACATTATAAAGCAGCAGTTCACCACCTAGAGAAATTAAAAGCTATCTGGAATAGGAATCTCTATGGGTGAGATTCATCCCCTAGTATTTTTGTTTGTTTGTTGGTTGGTTGGTGCTGAGAGTGGAACCCAGGGCTTTGTGCATACTAGGCAATTGCTCTATCACTGAGCTATACTCCTAGCCCTCCTCAGTACTTTTTAAAGTTCCCCCAGGTGATTCTAAAGTGTAGCCCCAAATGAAAATTGCTATTTAAAGTTATGTGATTACTAGGTAGCAAGACAGTGTTATAATAATAGCAGTGATTTATCTCATTTATATTGGGTAAAGATCTCATTAACCTAAATGGAAATAAAGCTGTATAATTGAAAATGTTTTGGCAACTGCTTTGAGAAGAACTTTGAAAAAGTCTTTAACTTATTCAAAGATATATTACCAAAAAATGTCAAACAAGCTGGGCATGGTGGCGCACGCTTGTAATCCTAGCATTTGGGAGGCTGAGACTGGAGGATCTGGGTTTGAGGCCAGCCTCAGCTACGTAGTGAGGCCCTCCGCAACTTAGTGAGACCCTGTTTCAAAATAAAGAATAAAAAATAGGGCTGAGGGTATAACTTGAAGGTAGAATACCCCTGAGTTCAATCCCCAGTATCAAAAAAAAAAAAAAATGTCAAATACAAAGAATAGTAGGTTGATGCATCTATCAGCTAGCTTCATCCATTGTCAACTAATGACTGTTCCTCCTTCATCTGTACCCACTGCCGCTCCTGAGTATTATGAAGACATAAGAGTCTATTTGTCAGTGTTTCAATGTCTAGTACTAAAAGACTGAGATTGTAGCTTTAAACAATTGCTTTTAAACTTATCCTTAATATCTTTATCACACCCCAAAATTCTGCCAACATGAATTAATTTTTTGTTGTTATACAGGAAGATATGGCAAGAGAACAGAAGATATATCGTAAATATTTGGCACAGCAACGTGAGGAAGAAGAAGCTCAGGAGAAAGAATTGGACAAAATAGTAGAAGAAGAGAAGGAGAAGAAGATGGCTGAGAGAGACAAGGAGCTGAGACTTGAAAAGGAGGCGAGGAAACAACTTATGAATGAGGTCATGTGTACAAGAAAGCTTCAAGTTCAAGAAAAGAGTAAGGAACTAAATTGCAGTTATTTTATACCTTGTCCTTTCATCAATTTAAGTAAAAACCAAAATTTAAGTGGGTATATGTTAAACACCATGAGTGAGGCAAAGATGTAAGACACTTTTGCAGATCTTATCTAATTGGATAATGAGACATAAACAGATGAAAAATTTCATATCCCAGCAGATTCCAAGCAGTCCCAGAGGAGATGTGCTCCAGGTTAAAGGAATACACTATTCAGTGTGTGCCTTTGTGATTATAAAGGTCAGGAAATGTGGGGCACAGACACATTCCTCCCCCTCCTCCCTTGTCTTTTCTTTCCAAAGGTGATTCCATACCTCCATATCTTTGCTTGGGTAGTTTTTTCTGCCTATGATGCTCTTGATTTTGAGAAGTCCTAGACGTCCTTCAAAGCCCTCTCAAATATCTCGTTCCTTCAAAGGCTCTCTGTCTTCCCCCATTCAAGGTGAATCTTCTTTCCAGGACTTCCTCTGTGGCTTGTTTACATCTCAGATGACAAACTGACTGGGAAGATCTCTGCAGAGGCCATTCTTAAAGTTTGGGGAATCCTTTCCCTTTTTATACCTGCATTTAGTCCACATCAGCTACTAGGTGTTTCTTTTATAAAGGAAGTTTAAGTTATTATAAGGGTAAGCTTTGTTTTTTGTTTTTAGGTTTGTTTAAGAGTTACAGCTATGAGGTGGTTCTGTCTCATGGTTGCTGGACCATCTTACTACTGAGTGACATTAATATCAACCCTGTGACAGTATGTTATGTGGGCCTTATGGCTACCATTAATCTTATAGTCACAATACATCTCATATAGTACATCACTGCACACCATTATGTCCCCTCAGCCTCACGCAGTGCTTGGTCACAGAGGAATGCCTGTTGAGAGTGTGAATCACCACCTTTAAATCTTTGCTGTTTGTCAGAGAGACAACATCTGAGCACATTTACCACCAGGATGCCATTAGATTTCACACATGTGTTCTTTGCAAGAGAAAGGTCATCCAGCTTCTATTGATTAATTCTCCATTCTAGGAATTATGGCAGTAATCAAAACTTGTTAACCTAGTATTAGATGGCATTTTCAGAAAATAATAAAGGGCTGGGTGTAACACAGTGGCAGAGAACTTGCATGAGGCCCTGGGTTTCATCCTCAGCACCACCAAAAAATTTTTTTAAATAAAAGTGAAGGAAATTAAAAGAAAGTTTATAAACCAAAAAGATTTTGGTATTTATCAGTGATACATGTTGAAATTATTGAGAAAACATGGAAAGCTTAAATACTTGGGACCATTTACAAACAAGGAAAAAATCAATCATAATTTCACCATCTAACAATTTATAATTTATTCATAACTTTGAGTATTTCCTTCTAGTATTTTTACTACATATATAATTTTTCCTCACAAATTAGGATCAGGTGACTGGTTGCATTTATTCGTTTGTGAATTCTTTTTGTTTTCTTTGTGTTATTTCCTATTGTGATGCCCAAGTTTTTATTAATTCATAAGAGCTTTATATACTTTTAAAATATTTATTTTATAGTAAACTTTCTTATTAATGTGAATGCAGCAGAACTGCTTGTCCTCAAAAGGAGAAAAGTGAGACATGTATTAGCATTGGTAATCTGGTAGGAAAAAGCTACTTGTAGATTTTCAATGAAAAATGATTGAGGAAATCTGTGCAGATCACAGCACATATGAGCCTAAACCTATTTTCTACTCCCTGAAGAGAACTGCTTCTCCCTTCTTGATCCAAGACCAAGTCCAGTGATTCTAAGTTGTATGTGTGTGTGTGTGTGTGTGTGTGTGTGTGTGTGTGTGTGTATTATATTGAACCCAGGAGTATTCCACCTCTGAGCTATACCCCCAGCCCCAGCCCTATTGTATTTTTTATTTTGAAACAAGGTCTTGCTAAGTTGCAGAGGACCTCACTAAGTTGCTAAGGCTGACCTCAAGCTGCAATCTTCCTGTTTCAGCCTCCCAAGAACAGGTGTGCGCCACCACACCTGGCTTTAAGTTCTACCTTTCTAAAGACAGTATAGCTTTGGTGCTCAGAAAGATGTCAGCAGGTTTTATCTGAAAAAGTCATTGGCAAATAATTTCTTCTGCCTTTTTTAGTCCAACGAAGAGCCAAAGAACAAGAAGAATGTGCTTTGGAGCAGGAACGCATAAATGAAGGGCTCAAAAAACTTAACTGTGAAGAAAAGGAGAATTTTGCAAGGTATGATTTTTTAAAAATTTTTTATTTTTTGGTGCTGGGGATTGAACCCAGGGTCATTCTACCTCTTAAGCTACACCTCCAGCCCTATTTTTTATTCTTTATTTTGAAACAGAGTCTCACTAAGTTGTGGAGGGCCTCACTAAGTAGCTGAGGCTGGCTGCAAACTTGTGATCCTCCTATCTCAGCCTCCCAAGTACTGGGATTATAAGCATGCGCTTATAAGCATGCACCTGGCTGCAAGGTATGATTTTGTTTTGTTTATTATCATTTATTACCTCCAAAGCCAAACTTTTTTTTTTTTTTTTTTTCAATACTGGGGATTCAACCCAGGAGCATTCTACCTCTGAGCTATATCCCAGCCCTATTTTATTTTTTTGTTTTGAAACAGGGTCTCATTAAGTTGCTGAGGTTGGCTACAAACCTATGATCCTCCTGCCTCAGCCTCCCAAGTACTAGAATTACAGGCCTGCTCCACTATTCCCAGCTGCCCTTTTTATTTTTTGTTTTGAAACAGAGTTTTGCTAGGTTGCTGAGGGTCACACTAAGATGCTGAGGCTGATCTTGAATCTGTGATCCTTCTATCTCAGCCTCCCAAGTACTGGAATTACAGGCGTGTACCACCACGCCTGGCTGAAAGCATAGAAGTACAATGTGCCATAATTCATGCACTATTGACACTATTTTATATGAACATTATGCTTGTCCTTCTGGACGCTCAAGGCAGTTTGCAAAACGTCATGTAAAAATAAGCGCCAGCTGTATTAGTGAAATTAAATTCCATCGCCATTCTGTATATTACTTTTTAAAATTTTATTGGTGCAATGTAACACACCATAGTGGGATTCAAAGTGAGGCCTTCATATATACACACGGCATCTCTCTGTGGGTTTCCCTCCGTGCCCCTCTCCTCCCTTCCCATACACACTAGTAAGATCGGTAGTGATACCTTCATATATGAACACAATGTCATTTGATCTATTTTCTTTCATAAGCCTCCTCCTTCTTCTCCCTTTCTTCCTCCCCTGGCCCCCTTTCACTATTCTATTGGTCTCTTTCCTCATTTCGTGAGGTCCCCTTTCTTTCCTATTTTTTCTCTAGCTTTCACATATGAGAGAAAACCTATAACCCTTGGCTTTCTGAGACTGACTGACCTCACTTAGCGTAATGAGGCTGTCCACTCAGTCCTCACCAGTGTCAGAGCACTGCTTGGATCTGGAGCAGAACAGAAGACAAGTTTCTAGGAGGACAAGGGAACAGCTAAAGTGGCATGCCATATTTTCTCCGATTTTACCAATATATAAGTCACTTCTTCCTTGGAGAAGAGTGAGGGAAGGATGGGGACTAAGGATTTCTTCCACTAAGCAGTAAATATTTTGAGAAGGGAAGAAGCATTCCTTTTCTAAAATCAGTATATGTTCTAAGATTTTATTAAGAATTATTGTGTAAGAAATCCCTTATTGAGTTTTTCATCTTTATTTCTCCCACTTTCCCTGTTTGTTTGTTTCTTGTCTTTTTTTTTTTTTTTTTTTTTTTTTTTTTTT
>PVLC010007101.1:0-12799 GCA_004027655.1 Graphiurus murinus | reverse complement strand
ACATACAGGTACTTACCCTGATTTTAAGGGGACTCTTAATTGGGCTTTCACAAATCATATTTTAATTGTAGTGCTCTAAATAAATCTAAATGCTTACTTTTGTACTTTTATACTTTGACATTTCTAATACTTTAGACGCTATAGTTTAGCCCAGGAGTACAGGAAGCAGCTTCAGATGCAGATCACCCACCAGCAGCAGGCCAGAGAGGCTGAGAAGGAAGAGAACCGCCGAGAGTATGAAGCAGGGCTAGCGGCCCAGACGACTTGCGTGAACAAGATCCAGGAGATCCTGTCCACCCATCAAGTGCTGCCCCGGAACATCCACCCCATGCGCAGGGCGTGCCCCAGTAGGCTTCCCCCATAGTTTCATAAACAGCAAAGTATCTTTTCTCAAAAATCATTTAATATTTTTGACTACAATATGCTTGTATATTGCTCTTAACGCAGGGATAAACTCTTTATTTCCTAAGTTTGTATCACTTACTATACATAATTTTCTTCCTTCAAATAAACTTGTTCCTTTTTTGGATTTCATAGATTGTAAATGTCTTCTTCATATCAGTTTTTTCTTTGACTGGCCCCTTTTGCCTCCTTTTCTTGTTCACTTATTAATAGCTATGTTTTCTGACATCTATTTACCCATGTTCCAATTTCCTGTTTCTCCTCTTCTCTCTTTTATTTTATTTATTTATTTATTTATTTTGCGGTACTGGGGATTGAACTCAGGGGCATTCTACCGCCGAGCTACACCCCCAGCCCTATTTTTTATTCTTTATTTTTGAAACCGGGTCTCGCTAAGTTCTGGAGTGCCTCACTAGATAGCTGAGGCTGGCCTCGAACCCTGATCCTCCAGTCTCAGCCTCCTGAATGCTGGGATTACAAGTGTGCGCCACCATGCCCGGCTTCTCTCTTTTATTATTTTAAAAATTATTTACTATTTTTTGTGGCACTAGATATCGAACACAGGGACATTCTACCTCTGAGCTATACTCCAACCCTATTTTATCTTATTTTTTTAAATTTTGGAGCAAGGTCTTACTAAGTTACCGTACACTGTCCTTGAACCTGTGATCCTCCTGACTCAGCCTCCCAAATACTGGGATTGCAGGTATGCACCACCATACCCGACCTTCTCTCCCTTCTCTTCTCTCTCATTTATGTAATTCAGCATCAATAGAGCATTTTTGTAGGCAGGACTGGAACTAACAACAGCTTTCAGTATCCTATATATTCAGTCGTTCAGTGACTGTTTTCTATCTCTCATGCGCCAGGTACTGTTCTGTATACTGAGGCTTCAGCAAGAACAAAACAAGCCCCTTGCTCCTAGGAGCTTCCATCCTAGTGTAACAGGGACTTAGGCTGCTTTACTGAAAAGCACTGACTCTCCACCTGGGCCTGCAGATGCCTAATGAGTAAATAAAAGCAGGACAAAAGCTTGGCAGCTCTGCCTTCATTTTGTATCTGTCTCCTTTATTAAACTTTGGGCCATGTCTCTGCTCATCTGCAGATAGGCATGTTAACCATTTAAGGAGTATCCATCCTTAATTCATTCCCTTCAATGCTGAAGATATCAAGAGAAGAGTACCTAAGGTATTTACAAGATTCTCAGGGACATTCAACTTCCAGCTATTCTAACGATCTATTTCAGACCCCTGGAGTGGGGTCTAGAAGTCTTCAGTTATTGACCAGCACCTTCTAGGAACAACAGAGCCCTGCAGACCCCATAATGAGCCCTCCCCATCCCCAGGCAGGAGCAATTGTCTCATAGGAACTGAACCCCCCCCCCTCCAGGATCACAGGTCTGATAGATAAACATCCTGAGATGTAAATGGAGATGCCTCCTCCAGCAATAGGAGCTTCTTCTGGAGCCAACTCACAGAATCAGAATGGCCAACTGCTTAATTATGCATGCTTCTCACCCCTTGACCCAGCGCTCCCTCTGTGTGAACCTGAAGCTCTTGTCAGTCCCTTTGAAGACAGGGCTGAGATGCTTAAGCTCAGTGGCCTTCCCACTATGGTCATATTGATTAAAGTTCCTTTTCACTATTACTTTTCCATTTGGTGTTTGGGGTGATGGCTGGGCCTGATTTGTTGGGACTCCCACCTCCCCCAGAGCTGACCCTCTGGCCTAAGACTCTGGTAACACTAGTGGAGGAAAATGGGCAGTAAGTGTTAAATGTTATAAAGAAGAAAATGCTAGGCATGCTGTTTTATGTTATGTGAATGCCAGAAAGGACATGTCAGAGCAGCTGACTTTTGAAAATTTGTGCTGGAGTAGAGTGAATGAAGAGAGAATGGTAGAAAATTAATCTGGTGGGGGCCACATGTAAAGTCTTGGAACCATGGTGAAGGCTAGCTCTTCCTTGTCTATAGAAAGCTGTTAAAGGGCTTTTGTCAGAGGAGCAATATGATATGATAAAAGAGGCTGCTGTGTTGCGAAGAAACATCAGGGAGAAAGAAACAGTGATGCCAGTTAAGAAGGGCTGGTGATGATTGGATGGGAGGGGAGGGGCATGGGGGAGCCAGCCTGCAAGCGGCTCCTAGTGATTCCCTCCTCCTGTATTAATGACCTGCCAGACTGACTCATGGCTGGCCAGTGACCACTGGAATACCATAGAAGTGACAGGATGTGACTTCCAGGTCTAGGTCATAAATGACACAATAGCTTCTGAACCTCTTGGACTACTCCCTCTGAGGGAAGCCAGACAGACACTTATGCTGTTAAAGGTAAGGTGCTCCAGAATCTCTCTGGAGAGGCCCATTGGGAAGGACTGGAGCCACCTGTCCCCCCCAAATGCTTCCAGTCACATACATGAGCAATCTTGAAAGAAGATCTTTTGGTCCAAGCACTGGCTAGCATCCGTGCGACTGCATCTGTGACATCTTGACTGCAATTTCATGAGCAACTCCACAAAAACCCCTCAGCCAAGTTGCTCCTGACTCCTGACCCACAGAAATTGTGTGACAGAACATATGTTTGTTGGAGTTCTAAGCTGCTAAGTTTGGGTTATTTTGTAGGCAGCAAAAGATAACTAATCCAGGGGGAATCTGGGACACTGTGAGAGAGTTCAGATTCTGACTACATTTTTAAGCTAGAGTCTTGCTAGATTTGCTGATGAATGCACATGTTAAACATAGGGTTTGAACTCATTTTACAAGCAAAGATATCCATAGGCTAAAGGTGAAAGGATAGAAAAGATATTCCATACAAATGAAGACCAAAAACAAGCAAGGAAGCAATTCTCACATCCAAGGCCGATTTTAAGCTAAAACTTAGCAGAAGAGACAAAGTGGGTCATCTCTTACTGATAAAAGAAACAATCCAACAATAAGATATAATGATAGTAAACATTTATGCCCCAAGCATGGGAGCACCTAAGTTTATAACACAAACTCTTTGGGACATTAAGACTTAGACCCCAATACAATAATACTGGGAGACTTCGACATACCTCTCATACCACTAGATCGGTCTTCCAAACAAAAGATCAGTAAAGACTCTTTAGACCTAAAGAACACTATTATCCAAATGGGAAAAATCAAATATGACCTTCCATTTCACGTCTGAACAAATAACCAATAAACTATTCATGTGGAAAAGAGTTTACATATCTTTCAAGCTATGAATGGATAATTTCAAACTATAGGTAATTCTAGTCAATATTCTGTCTGGGATTATGTCCCTACTCTGCAAAGCATTTTTCACTTACCAAAGTATGTGTTGTGGTATACCAGTTTCTCCGAAAAATAAATTTGGAAAGACTGAAGACAGACCCCTTTCCTGGGGAGTCATTAAGCATACTGAAATATTAGGAGACTCTGGGAAGCCCAAAGGAATTGTCATTCTTGACCAAAAAAATCATAATAAAATGACAGTAAAACTCCATGTCCCTGAAATGTTCCTTTTTGTTTCCAAGAATCTACCCAAGTCAAGGAAACAATGAGAGTGGGCCTGGACCAGAATGTCCAGACACACATTATCTTGAAGGATGCTGACCCTCTCTCATGCTCACTGGAAACTAGAATAAGTTGGTTATCTGCAGAAAGCTGCTTTCTTGCACATATGACAAGTCCCTTGGAATGCTGGTTATACAATAGGACAAAGCAAGCAAACCATGTTGCTGCTTTTGTAGTCCAATCCGCTGCCAATGGACCAGCCCCACAAACAGCTTTCAATAAACTTTGTGTCTCGCATGCCATCTCCAGGTATTTTCTTTGGTCTCTCAGCGACCTATCCCACTGCCCTAGAACAACTGGGCTGTGGACCTGACAGAATGGAACCCAGCTACTTTTGTTTAATCCTCTGCTACCTGCAATTACTTATCACATCTATTAAAATACCTACCACTTGGGAAATACTCATCTTTCTCCTATATGTTCATATAATTCATTATATCTTTCTCATGAAGTATTCAGAGTAGTTTATGCAGGATATTCATTTCTGAGTAAAGCAGTATTTTATTTCTAGTAGCTCTAGTCAATGTTTTATATAAAATTTTTAGACAAATTTATTCTTTTAGATTAAATTATAAGCTATACTAAGGTGGTTCTATATAATAAAATTCACCCAGTGTAAGTGCTTTTTGATAAATTTATAGTTTGGCAACCATCACCACAATCTAATATTAGAACACTTCCATCCAGGTGTACCAGAAATAAACAATTTGTAAGTTTTAAGATGTGCACTCTTTTGAATAGCGTGTTAAAATGTCATGTCATCCTGCTTCTTCCCACCTGAGACATGAATCATCTCTGTCTGGTGTATCCACGCTATATATGCTATCCACCCACTTACTAGCTTAGCAGCTATCTTATCTTCATATTGATTATCATAGTATCACAGTGCCCGTGCTCAAGTAATCTTTATTTTATGTAGCAAAGGCTCCAAAATGCAAAAGTAGTGATGCTGGCAATTTGAGTATGCAAAAGAGAGTTGTAAAATTATTAATCATTCCTGAAGAAACTATGTTAAAATTAAATTATACCAGCAAGCACCAAATGGGGGCTACTTTGGGCCTTCAGAAGATAAGCCATTATTTCTAACCTTTTGTATATGACCCACCATTCTTATGACTATTGGGTAAACTTTCTGATGTGTGTGAGATCTGGTTAAACATCTGTAGCTTGACAAAGAACAAACTTGACTTGACCGTCTTCTTGCTAAGAATGTGATAAGATGCCACCTCAGTCCAATGGGTTACCCTAATCCACCTAATATAACGTCCTCACCAATGTATTCACTGAATGTATTGATGTATGGTTACCTTTGTTCTCTGCCTATAAAGGTCTTTGCAACTTCTTTTTCTTCAGAGCATGTGTGTGTGTATGTGTGTGTGTGTGTGTGTGTGTGTGTGTGGCACTGGGGATTGAACCCAAGGACATTCTACCTCCGAGCTATATCCCCAGCCTTATTTTTAATTCTTTATTTTGAGACAGGGTCTCACTAAGTTGCAGAGGGCCTCACTAAGTAGCTGAGGTTGGCCACCAACCTGCAATCCTCCTAGCTCAGCCTCCCAAGTACTGGGATTACAAGTGTGCACCACCACACCTGGCTTCAGAGCACTTTTTAAAGGCAACTTGCATCTGTGTTTCTGGATCTTGGTCATTCAATGACCAACTTGGCTCAGAAAAAAAATTTTCTTGTTTCCTTTAAAGTAGAATCATTATTTTATATTTACAAAGTGCTTCTTTTAAGTCAAAAGGTAAAAGCATAATAAGATATTTTGAAAGACCACATTCACATGAATAAAAGCTATTACATAATATTGTTACAATTGTTCTATTTTATTATTAATTGTGGTTAATTCATTACTGTCGTAATTCATTACTGTTATATTATAGATATGATATAAATCTAGAGAAAAGCATAGTATATATAGGGTTCTATACTACCCATGATTTCAGGCATACACTGAGTATCTTAGAATGTATACCCCATGGATAAAGGGGAAAGTACTGTGTCAGGCTTAGCAAGTACTAGCCACCATGAACCTACTTTTTATATGAGCTTATTCATTTGATCCTTATGACATAGTTTGAGGGGAGTACCATTATTAGCAAACCTGTTTTACAGCGGAGGAAACTGAGGTATAGCAAAACCAAAGGAAAACCTGAATAAGCCTTCTAGACTTAACTCACTTTGCTTGCTTTTAGTTGGCTTAAAAATCACCAATTATAGAGGTCATGTAGCTAAGGAATATATAATTGGACTCTCATTAGCTTTATTATAGATAACACTCTGACACATGGGTCATGGTAGTAACGGTTGTCTACATTGTTTTTCAAGAGCTTGGAGGCCACTTTTGTCAAGCTCAAACCTGTTGAAACCCCTCACCCTTCACTTGGGCCTGCACAATCTCCCATGGGTGACCCTTTGACATCAGAGGGCCCAAAACACCCCCCACCACGTTACCCCACCATTTTCTAAATATGCTATGAAGAGCCATGAAGCTCAAATACACATGCACAGACCACTGAGAACTTCAATTTTCCACACCTCAAATCACCTTTGCCCATGTCTTAGACTAATCTACTTCTTTATCCCATAAATACCCCTAAATCCCATCCTGGGGGAAGTAGATTTGAAAGTTGCTCTCCAGCCTCCAGGCTTGGCAGGCTCATGAATAAGCTCTTTCTCTTTTGCAAAACTTGTCAGGATTGTGCTAGTTAGCAGAAGGATCCAGTGAATAGAGGTTGGAACTTTAAGCTCCTCCCACCAACTTCCTTGAAGGGGAAGAATGGAAGGGTGAGGAGTAGAGATTGAGTCTATACAAACTCTTGGGCCAGGTACACCAACACACACCTGTAATCCCAGTTACTTGGGAGGCTAAGTCAGGAGAACTGCAAGCTTAAGGCCAGCCCAGACAACTCAGTGAGACCCTGTCTCAAAATAGACAATAGAAAGGGATGAGGATATAACTCAGGAGTAGAGTGCCTGCCTGGCATGCACATGGCCCTGAGTTTAATCCCCAGTAATGAAATTAAAAAAAAAAAAGTTCTTGAAAAATAATGAATAATGCTTGTTTATTTATTGATTTATTTATTTATGGCACTGGGGAGTGAACTCAGAGGAATTCTACTTCTGAGCTACACCCCCAGCCCTATTTTTATTTTTATTTGGAAACAGAGTTTCACTAGGTTGATGAGAGTCTCATTGCTTGCTGAGACTGTGCTCGAACCTGGGATCCTCCTGTCTCAGCCTCCTGAGTACTGGGATTACAAGTGTGCACCACTACACCTGTCTTATAATGCTCTTTTAGAGAACTTCCAGGTTGGCACCTGGAGGGATGAGCACTCTGAAAGACATGGATGCTAGCCAGGCTTGGTAGCACAGGCCTGTAATCCCAATACTAGGAAGACTGAGACAGGAGGATCACAGGTTCAAGACCAGCCTCTGCAACTTAGAGACTGACTCTCAATAACCTAGTGAGACCCTGTTTCAAAATAAAAAGGACTGAGTGTGTAGCTCAGACACAGAATGCCCCTGTGGGGCGGGAAAGAAGACATGGATGCTCTGTGTCATCCTCCTGCCACACCTTGCCCTATCCATCTCTTCCATTGTCTATTCCTGAGTGGTGCTCTTCATAATAAACCAGTCAATGTAAGTTAAATATGTTTCTGAGTTCTCTCAGCAGCTCTAGCAAACTACTGAGCCTGAGGAGGAGGTCATGGGGACTCCTGATTTAGAGCTGGTGAATCAGAAGTTCAGACCGGCCTTAGAATGGAAGCAGTCCTATAGGATTGAGCCTTTGCCTGTGGGACCTGTGCTAACTAGGGTATTTAGTGTCAAAATTGCAATATACTGCAGAAACAAATCCATACACTTATAGTCAATTGATCTTCGACAAAAGGGCCAAACACAAAGGCAGTCTTTCAACAAATGGTGTTGGGAAAACTGGTTATCCATTTGTAGAAAAATGGAACTAAATCCTTACCTCTCATCTTGCACAGGAATCAACTCAAAATGGATCAAAAACCTGGAATTTAGACCAGAGACAGTGAAGCTACTAGAGGAGGGCATAGGTTCAACACTCCAACATATAGACACAGGTAGAAACTTCCTCAGCAAGATCCCCAAAGCTCAGAAAATTAAAACAAGAATTAATAAGTGGGATGGCATTAAACTAAAAAGTTTCTTCACATCAAAGGAAACCATTGAGAATCTAAAGAGAAAGCCTATGGAATGGGAGATCTTTACCAGGTATCTCTCAGACAGAGGATTAATATCTAAAATATACAAAGAACTTAAAAGACTTTGCACTAGAAAAACAAATAACCCAATCAAGAAATGGGCAACTGAATTGAATAGAACTTCACAAAAGAAGAGATACAAATGACCAATAGATACATGAAAAAATGTTCAACATCATTAGCAATCAGGGAGATGCAAATCAAAACTACACTGAGATTCCATCTAACCCCAATCAGAATGGCAATCATCAAAAAGTCAAATAACAATAAATGTTGGTGAGGATGTAGGGAAATAGGAACTCTTCTATACTGTTGAGATTGCAACTAGTTCAGCTGCTATGGAGATCAGTGTGGAGATTCCTTAGAAACCTGGGAATGGATCCACCATATGATCCAGCTATACTACCCCTGGGTATCTTTCCAAAGAGGTTGAAACCAGAGAACTACAGTAATATATACATACCCATGTTCATAGCAGCACAATTCACAATAGCCAAATTATGGATCCAACCCAGGTGTCCATCAACAAATGGATTATAAAATTATGAGAAATACACACAATGGAATTCTACTCAGCAATAAAGAAGAAGAAAATAATGTCATTTGCAAGAAAATGGAAGGACCTGGAGAACATTATGTTAAGTGAGATTAGCCAGTCACAGAAAGTGAAGGGGTGTATATTTTCTCTAATATGCACAACTAGGGAGTAACTAGGATAATAGAAGGGCTCCAGATGATGGAGGAAAAACCTCACTGGAGCCAGGGAAGTGGTCTAAGGGAAGGGGAGGGGAAAAACTGAGGTTCATTATTGAAAATACTACCACTGACTATGTGTACATATGTGAAAATACAAAAGTCAATCTCAGTCCTCCGTATGGGAAGGGGGGAGTTGGGGAGGCGGGGGAATGGGTATCAAGTGCTGTGTGCATGTATGTCACTGTCAACATGAT
The DNA here is from genome assembly GCA_004027655.1 of Graphiurus murinus. Taxonomy (NCBI): domain Eukaryota; kingdom Metazoa; phylum Chordata; class Mammalia; order Rodentia; family Gliridae; genus Graphiurus; species Graphiurus murinus. The sequence goes on along the minus strand of PVLC010007101.1, from coordinate 3,659 downwards.
TTGCATTATGATGTGAGACTATAATGCACCAATAAAAGCACATTTAAAATTGTAACATACACTTGAATACCCAGTTGGTGTCCAGAGAATCAGAACTGGCTGTTGGCATTGGAAAGCACCCCTTTTCATAATTGGTGTCACTGGTGTTTGAACCCCGTCTGATCAGAAAGTCTATGCTTCTAGCCACTCTGCCTTACCACGTTTTCACAGCAGGTAGTATGGGCAAAAATCAATGTTCTGTGGATTTATATAGCTTAAAATTCCATAACAAATATTTTCTTCAGTGCTCATTATTTTGCAAAATCAAATAACAGAAGCTAAGGAAATATCCAATGGGGAATGCACGAAGTCATAAAGAATGCAAGAGTAGAAATAATGCTATGATTGTATACAAAATTCCAATCTCAAAGACATTGTGGGGCAATGGGGGGGGCCCAGTTGGGAGGGCACCAAGAGTTGTGTGCATGTATTTTTCTAACCCTCTATACCCTAAAACAATATAAAATCACAATGCACCCAATTAAAAAAACAACAGCAACAAAAAGAAATATCCGATCTCTGTGACCTGAAGTTCTCTGAAGAACTCACATCTATATTAAAGATCCTACAGATTGACAATAGCTGACTAGCATCATGATCATGGAGAGATGAAATGTAGGTTGAGAGTCAAAATAATCGTGTGCTTAGTCCCTTGAACAGCCATTTACTTTCACCTTGTTATCTGGCCTAACATTCTCCTGACTATTGGGTAAACCTCTTGGAATATGTCACTAAGCTGAGAAGATCTCTGGCCTTCACCAACCCTGAAGCCAGGATACCATAAAATAACATCTGAAACCCATAGAAGAGATTTCCCCACTCTTCCATAATCTGCCAACCTGATACTCCTGCCTATGGATTTGACAAATGTATTAGTAGATTTATGACTTTCTTTCTTTTTTTCTTCTGTGACTATAAAAGTTCAAGTAACCTCTCCCACAGTGGAACATGTCATGCAAGGTGACTTGAGTCCATGTCCTCAAGCTACGTACACTCATATTTGACTCAAAAATAAGTTATTTTCTTATTTCCTTTAAAGCAGAATTATTATGTTAACATTTTGGTTCAGCACATTTTCCTCCATATATTGTTGATTTCTTTGCTGGAGACATAGCTCAGTGGTAGAGTACTTGTCTAGCAGTCTCAAGGTCCTGGGTTCCATCCCCAACTGGAAAAAGAAAAAAAAAAGATATCACTGAGATTTCTTACCAAAATCTCATTTATTATCAAAATGTTCCTAATCGATAAATATGCCCACTTTTTTCCAGTGCTGGGGGTGGGACCCAGGGGTGCTCTGCCACTGAGCTACATCCCTGCCCCTTTTCATTTTGAGACAGAAACTAAGTTGTCCAGGTTGGCCTTGAACTTGTGATCCTCATGCCTCAGCCTCTCAAGCAGCTGGTATTAAAGGCCTGCACCAGCAATTCCAGCCCACGATGCCTCTTAAGGCTTTCAGAGTATGCTGTTAACCCCATTTCCACCCCTTTGTGGCCTTTGCCCAAACCTTTATGTTTGTTAACACAGTATTTTGGTTCAAATCCACCAGGTATACTAATGCACTCACATTTCATAAATTACACATGGGCACAAATAGTTTTCCTTCTCTAAGTCAGCCTTTTGATATTTCTATTACTTTGTATAAACAGAGTTAACAGCCTCTCAGAAGATAGATGGGAGTTCCATCTAATAAAAATAATAGCTTCTTATATAGAGAAACCCCTGAGATAACTGGAAAGGGTATTTTATCACACTTAGTGCAGAGAACAATAAAAAGATGTGATTCCATTTATGCTGCTTGTGAAGCTGTCGGCTTGATGAGGGCTCTGAGAGGTTGAACTGCCTCCAAATGTCAATTCTTTTCTATGAAGTTCTAATACATGTGTTTTGGATACAGGCTGAGGGTTATTAGCTTCACTGCAATGTGAGACTTGTGTTTGAAATGACTCTGTGGACGTAGTTCTGGGAAAATAGACAGAATGAGATACTTTAGGTGGGTTCTGGATCCATGCACCATTAATCAGCTAATGTGTGACTTCAGGTTGGATTTACTTTTTTTTCTTAGCAGTACTGGGAATTGAACCCAGGGCTTTGCACATGCGAGATACATGCTCTACAACTGAGCTGCACCCCCCTTCCCAGTCTTGGATTGACATTTCCTTCCCTAAAACTGAGGTGCTTCTAGAGCTGGAAGGGACCCATGGGGATATCTAATCCAAACCCTTCACTGTATAGATGAAAAACCATGCTGGGTTTGCTTCTCCTGCAAGCAGAGTCCACGATGAGGATGTGAATGCAGTTAGGTGATTTGGTGGGTGACCCAGGAAGCAGAGGCCAGGGACAGGGAGGGTGGGGAGGAACCCATACAGGGTGCTATAGACCCTGCTGCAAGCTGCTGGTTCTCCTTCCACTGGGGACCTCCTGAGGGATCATGTTAGAAAGCGTCTCAGATCTGTAGTGCATGGTTAGGGCATTCGTCCCCTTTGGTGGAGGGTTGGTCCAGCCCTGCGGTGGCAGGAAAGCAGAGCGCTGCAGGTGCAGCACTGGAGGCGGGCTCCGGAAAGGAACCACATGCCTCCATGGGACTGGAGTCAGGTGGGCAGAGGGGAGAAGTGATGGAGAGTGACCAGTAAAGCTCCAGTTCCACTGCTGCCCAGGAGAGCCAGTAACCGGACAGACGAGTGACAGGAAAAGAAAAAGTTCTATTAGCAACAAGTTGGCATAGTGGAAGACAGGTAGTGCCTGCAGCCATCGTGCCTGGCACCACTGGGAGTGGGTTTAGATAGCATCTTTGGTGAAAATGTTTTCTTAGTCTCAGGCAGGTGGGGGTCAGGGTGGTTTATAAACCTTTAATCCCAAGTCACGACATGAACTTGGAGGGGGGCGTTACTGGGGATTGAACCCAGGGTCATTCTACCTCCAAGCTACACCCCAGTCCTTTTTTAAAATTTTGAAACAGGGTCTTGCTAAGTTGCCGGGGCTGGCCTCAAACTTGCGATCCTCCTGTCTCAACCTCCCAAGAACTGGGGTTACAGGTATGTGTGCCAATGTACCCAGCTGGTTTATTATTAATTTTGAAAAATAGTCAGTTCTGGAACATAGGTTGCATCTGATCTTGGTCCAAGACCAGTCTACTAAAGCATGACTGATCAGAGCTTGTTGCTGAAAGGTCTGGGCAACTGGTTTCTGTCATAGTCTCTGCCTTTATTTATTCCCGACAACTACCTTTTAATTATAACCTTTCCTGCAGTGTGAGAATGGGGAGTGTACAAGAAAAGGGCCAGTGCATTTTAACTAGTTTTATACGTAGTCATTAAGATATGAAGCATTGTGTGCAAAGGGAAAAAAAGTTACACTGGTAGATTAAAAATTCTAGTCAGGCATGGTGGTGCACACTTGTAATCCCAGCATTTGGGAGCCTGAAGATGTCGCGCGCTTGAGTCCGTCCAGCGGAGAAAAACACACGACAACCAGGTTCCTTCTGCGAGAAGCTTTACTCAGGATTGCTTATCTTCATGCGGGTAATGGCGGCGGCCCAAACCCAGAACAGCCGAGGCTTATATGTCTGCTTCTGGCCAATCAGGACTTGACTCGTATCTGAGCTCCAATTGGTCAGGAAAGCT
>PVLC010007100.1:44664-65367 GCA_004027655.1 Graphiurus murinus | reverse complement strand
GCATTTGGGAGGCTGAGACCGGAGGATCCGTGTTCGCGGCCAGCCTCAGCTACCTAGTGAGACACTCCGCAACTTAGTGAGACCCGGTTTCAAAATAAAGAATAAAAAATAGGGCTGGGGGTATAGCTCGGAGGTAGAATGCCCCTGAGTTCAATCCCCAGACCCGCAAAAAAAAAAAAAAAAAAAAAAAAAAAAAAAAGAACCCATTTATCTTAGATTTACATGCATTCTATTCTAGAGAAGTGGTCTCAAACTGTTTGGTTTCAAGATTTTATTTATTTTTTGTCTTGGGGATTGATCTCAGGGGTACTACCCCTGAGATACATCCCCAGATCTATTTTATTTTTTTTAAATTTTGAAACAGGGTCTCACTACGTTGCAGAGGGCCTTGCTAAGTTGCTAAGGCTGACCTTGAAACCATGATCCTCCAGTCTCACCCTCCGAAATGCTGGGCTAACAGGTGGTGCCACAGTGCCTGCCTGGCTCAAGATGGTTTTGAATGCTTAAAATTATTAGAGGCCCCCCAAAGAGCTTTTGTTATTGTGGGCAGTAACTAAGAGAATCTTATTAATTTACTAGTTAATTTAAAGTAAAAATAAATCATTACATATTAGGAAGAATAGCAATTTTATGAAAAATATGCTTTCCAAAATAAAAACTTTAGTGAAAAGCCTGGCACTATTTTACAGTTCTGCAAATGTCTTTAATGTCTGATGTAACAGAAAACAGCTGTATCATCATGTTTGGTCTACATTTAATCTGTTGTGACATATTGTTTTGGATGAAGTATGTGAAGATATGGCCTCATGCAGATATGTAATTGGAAAAGGGAAGAATATCTTAATAGCTTTTTCAGATAACTATGCAGTTTCTAAAAAATTCCACTGGGCACTCATGTGAGATAAAAGCAATGAATAACTTTGTGTATGTGTGTGTGTGTGTGTGTGTGTGTGTGTGTGGTGTGTGTGTGTGTGTTTTGTGTGTGTGTGTTATTGGGAATTAAACTCAGAGGTATTCTACCTCTGAGCTACACCCTCAACCCTATTTTATTTTGAAACAGGGTCTTGTTAAATTGCTGGAAGTCTTGCTAAGTTGTTCCAAATAATGGGAGGCTGAGATAAGAAGATGTAATATTTTTACATAATATTTTGGAACTTGTGGACAGCCTGAAAGGGAGTTTGAGAACCACTCCTCTGACCTTTCTTTGGTTTACACGTAGCAGATGTATTTCAGGAGATATGAGGTTATCTGTGACTGAGTCTTCAAGTAAATTAACTGTGGAATCCAAATGGATGGTACCCAGGCTTATTTGTAGATTTCCTAATTATCTTTGGCTTAGTGTCATAGTCACTGCCCCATCACCCCAGCACATACGTGTCAGCTAGTCTGATTTGCAGGGAACTATCAAGAGTCTGATAAGAAGGTCACTGGCGAAGGTTGTTTTTGTTTTTAATTATATTTGTGTCTTTTCTAAAACAATATGTATATATAACAGACTTAACTCCAGGCATGGAGACATATTTGTGAATCTTAGTTGACATATATGTGCATATATCTATATCTATATTTATATCTACCTATACAGTGTGTGTGTATATATGTATATATGTATATATGTGCATATGTGTATATATGTATATATGTGCATATATGTATATATGTGTATATATGTATGTATATATGTGTATATATATAGTGTGTGTCTTTATTGTCTCCTTTTAAGCCCTGTCCTAGGTAATAGGCTTTAGAGAGTGCCTCTAACAATCGTATTATGAGGAGGAGCTCAGGGCCCTTGAAATACAAAGCAGGAGCTACAAGATCACATAGCTGATAACACAAACTCAATATTCAACTTAAATTCCTTGGAAGGGAAGAGGCCAAGGTGGCTTGCAGAGCAGTGGAACTGCGAGAACTGTGGCTGACGGGAGCCTGAGATGCAGAGCGTACTGCAGGGACCCCCCAGGAACAGCTTTCCTTTTCACAGCCAATGCAGGATCTTAATATTTTTCTTGAGACGTGAACAAAGATGACATTTTTACCCTTTGGGCTTAGAAAGGGGTCAGTGTTCATTAAAAAAATAAATAAATAGCTCTTGTCTGATTTGATGCAGATGTCATCCACAGCTGTCCAAGCCGCTGCAGAGGGGGCGTTGACAATTTGCCATGGATTTACATTTAGTATGTTGGCAGAATTCATGAAATGTCGGCTACTGGTTCATAACATCATTTGTTTCTTTTTCTGCTGCTTACATCTTTCTATTGCTCTGGAGTTAAGAATAGATTTGAAAATAATCACTCAAAGATTTATGGGACTAGATCTCTAACTCAAAGAAATCAATATGTCTTAGGAAATATGCTGGACATTCTGGACTTTAATAATTAAAGAAATGATTGGAAGACGAACGTGGTAGTGCACATCTGTAATCCCAGTACTCAGGAAGCTGTGACAGGAGGATTGAAGGTTTGAGACCAGTCTCAGCAACTTAGTGAGTCTCAGCAACCTAGAGAGACCCAAACAAAAAAAACAAAAAAGGGCTGAGGGTACAACTCAGAGGTAGAATGTCTTGGGTTCAATCCCCAGTAACACACACCACACACACACACACACACACACACACACACACACACACACACACAATAAGAAAGAAAATAAAAAGAAAGGAAAGAAATGATGTGAGATTATAATAAATAATCTATGGACTTAAATAATTAGCCTATTAAATAATTTGACAAAAGAGTGAGAGAAAAATGAGGAAAATAAAGATTATAAAGATTATTAATGTAAATAGGCTCACTTGAGGAAAGTGTAGTGTGGCACATGTGGGCTAGAGGAACTATAATACTTTGGTATAAATTCAGAAATTGAGATGTAATATTCACAAAGACTAGTGATACCTAAGAATTACAGGGGACACAGGTTTTCCAGTCACAGGTTCCCAACATGGTTGGACAGATGAAGACAAAGATGCAAACAGATACATAACATGGGAGAGAATCAGAGAATTATAAAGAACAATCAAAGGGTTATTACATGATGGCAAATGATTAATCGCTAAATTAGAAGCCTGGAAAGAAATGTAAGTGTAGACAAAGCTAAGCTCCTATTGGACAAGCAGAGTAGAAAGAGTGTAGTGTTCAAGACCCGGCTGAGATTTGGAATCTTAGCTCTCTACTACTTAATCCATTTTTATTCCTGGACAAGTTACTTGACCTGAGTTCAGCTTTTTCACTGATACAATGGGGACCACATTAGCTAATGTAAGGTTGCTGTGAAGATCAGTCTGGGGCCTAACAAAGGACAGGTGGTCAAGACCACACAACTACTTGAGTAGTTATGACTGTGAACTACTACCACCAGTGTCTTCCAGAAACAGAGTGGATATAAGAAATGTGATGATGTTGGCAGTAGACAGTGAATAAGTGAATTCAATGTGAATAGACATTGCTAGAGGAGATCATAGGAAATGTTTAACAGGCAAGGTAATCTCTTTTCCTTGAAATCCTGATGAAATAATTTGGGTTTGACTGTCATAGGTAATTGGAAACAATTGTAAGCTGATGTCAAAAGCACTGGGTAGGTAGATCATCCAGTACACCATGGAAGACAGACTACAGGGGAGGCAAAGGGAGCATTTAGGAGGCTTTTATGAGTATCTAACTATGAGCAGGACATGGTGACACACACCTGTGACTCCAGTACTTGAGAGGCTGAGACAGGAGGATCCCAGGTTTGAGGCCAGCTCAGTACTTAGCAATGCCCTCGGCAACTTAGAGAGACCCTGTTCCAAATAAATAAAAAAGGGCTGGGGGTGTAGCTTGGAGGTAGAATGCCCCTCGGCTCAATCCCCAGTACTACAAAAATATACACATATATACATACATACATACATACATACATAAATTAAGGATCCAACTATGAGATAATGGCCTTGACTAAGAGAGTAGCTCTAGAAGTGTAAATACAAGAGCAAATATAAGAGACATTTTGAAGAAAGAATTGAATTAATTTTGAACTTCCCAACCTGTGTGCCAGGCATCACAGGTGAGTGGTGATCCTGATCACACTTAGGCCTTGGTGGCTGTGGGGAGCACCCTACCCCAACAAGTACCTACTTCTAGACACAAATAGCCTTTTGGAGTTTACTCAGTCAATCAATCATTTCTGGGTGCTTAGTGCCATACTGGATATAAGGGAAGGAGGGAAGGAAGCATTAAAATGACCGTGACACTTTTGTTCTTCAAGGCAATACAGGGGTTGCTAATGACAGCATAGAAGGGAAAGGAAACTGGTTTGGGGAAATTTGTTTTGAGTACTTCAATTGAAATATTTATGCCAATAAAGAGTTGGGGAAATGCCAGGCTTAGTGACGCACGTGCCTATAACCCTAGTACATGAGAAGCTGAGACAAGAGGGTTTCAGGCTTGAGAGTAGCCTCAGCATCCTTGGGAGGCTGAAGTAGAAGGGGTGGAGCCTTTCCTGAGACAGAAGTAAAAGTAAGATGACTGTTGGTCGGTGGGTTATTCTTACAATTTTGGGGATGGGTTCTAGCTCTTGACCCACGTGGCTCAAATGAGCGCTTCGGGTACGAGAAAAGAGAAGGGAGGTGTGCAGAGAGACCTGGGAGAAGAGCCTTTGCGTTGGGATGTCCAGAGGAGATGAGGAGGAAGACACTTTTGTATAGTTTGGTGTGTGATATTACTGGCTAATATAAGCTCTTTCTTAAAAAAAAAAAAAAAAAAAGAAAAGACTATATTATAAGACTTCGAGGGGGCTGTTTTGTTTTTCTTTATTTAGACATTCTTCACCACTTGGCAGCTTATTGTGCCCAAGACAGGCTGAGAGGGCTTGGTTATTTCCTTTCTGTTTCATTTTTCCCATGCTTAATCTAGAGGGGAAAAAAACAAACAAAACAAAACAAAACAAAAAAAAACGAGGCTGTTTACCTCTGTTTGGGCTGGACAGGTGGTACAGGGAAGAAAAATGAGAAAAGCATACGGTTGTGGAGAAACAGAAGCAAATGGAAGGGGACTTCTGTGCAAAGAGAAGCCCAGACCTCCACGTTCTATGAGCTCGACACTCTGCCTACTAAGCCATGACATTGTGGTTTTTTAAAGTTCAAGCATAAGAGTTAGCTTTTTTGATGTGCTAACCTGTGGAGGTGGAAGACAGATGCTACGTAAACATCATAACACGGGGTTGTATTTTATCTTGAGACTACCCCCTGACAGTTCTTTTCTATCATAATGATAACTTGGCCTGGTTATCTAATTTTTCCCCGACAGTACTCTACACTGTCAGAATTTCTATCACAACTCCTTTCAAGGGGAAGTGAAAATATTTCCTACTGTGAGATCTCCAAACTATATTGCTACACACTTTTCATGTGGGTTCCACCCTTATGCCACACTGGCAAACATTCTGAGAGTTGAGAGACTTTCATAGCGAAAAAGTGGCAAAAGCCCATGGTTAGGGAGCAGGCTAGGCAATGTGTAGTATGCCTAGACATGGGAATATTACTTGGCTATGAAAAAAGACATTGTAGATCTCTGTGGAGTGAAAGGAAAAGATGTCCATGTTACAGAGTCATGTGACAGAAAGCAAGACAAGGGAGGAACAAAACAGAAACAGTAGCATCTCATTCAAGGCAGAATAAAAGAGAGACTTCCAGCCTGGGCCTAAACTGTAAGACCATGGGCAGGTTATTTCTCTGTGCTTCAATGACCTCATCTGAAAACCAGAATAACGTTGGTAATAGTGCTTATCTCATGAGATTATGTTAAAGCACTGAGAACCCTGGCACATACACAGAGCAAGCCTTAAAGTTAAATATATCCCAGAGGAGGACTGGCACACAGGGTCACTTTCTTGCCTAATGAATTATGGTTCCCAGATACTAGGTTTTAAAATATTTTAAGATTTTCTAATTTGTATCTCCTTATGAGAATCAGCACAACTGATAGTATTTTCAATCATAACATAAAGTATATGTGAAAAAATTACCACTACATAATTTGACACATGATTAGATTTTCAGTTCTTATTTACAAATGGAGCCAGTGTTATATTTACCTTAAGCTTTTATTGAAAGATTATTAGACACAAAAAGGATAAAAATTCATAGTTTTGGCATGATTCAACAAACTGGATTTATGATTCTAAGCTAACACTCCAAATGGTAAGGACTATGATTTCAAAAGAAAACTCTCTCCAAATAAAATAATACACATGTAACTTACATAAAATATCATTTATATCGAACACTTATTATATTAAAAGTACAAAGGCATCTTCTTTATATGTCAACTATGCCATTTCTCTATTTTTTTTTACTATGTTATACAGCAATGTAAATGTATACAGGGTTAATTTTAGCAAATTCTCATTCACCAAACATTTGCTGAACATCTAGTATATGCCAGCACCACATCATGATTTTAGAAAAGTTTGCTCTGTACTTATAAACATTTGAAAGTTTGATCCACGGGCAATAATTCCTTTTCTTAGTTTACTTTTTCATTTTTTTCAGAGAGCCTGTGTTCTTTAGAGGTCCTGGGAAATTGGTCCAGCAACTCAGAAGGAGTGCTTCTTACATTGTACAGGTCTAACAAGGGAAAGTGACTCTGATGTCAGGGGCCCCTGCTTCCTGGCCAGTCTCTGGGTGGGTGGGGAGTTCAGCAGAAATCCCAGATGTTTCAAAGTATCATTAGAAAGTGGGCTATTAAAAATAAACCAACCTCTGGAAATAAGAAATTTGAGCTCCTCAGAATACCTTGAGAGGATTCAAATCCTTTTGATTATAAGCAATGATTTTTAAAACATTTGCACTGAAATTTGAAGGATTGGTACAGGCACAGTACTAAATGTTTTCATGCCATACCAGTTCATTTAGTATGCATAAATAGCTACAAATGTAGAGGCTATCATTGCCTCCATTTAACAGAGGGAGAAACTGAGCCACTGAGGGCGAAGCAGCTTGCTCAAGTCGAAGCAGATACCAAACGGTGGATTCTGGATCTGCACCAAGCATCGGACTCTGGAGACTGTCTGCTGGCACCAGACAAGTCCATTAGACTGACAATTGCCAGGGATGCTGGAGGAGCAGCCCTGACAGCTTGGTACGAGGATAAAAGCAAGGCGATCTGTTAAATAAGTGGAGCCTCCATCATTATTTTGCCTTTTCTCTGCACTCCCTGCTCCTATAGGGATAAAATACTAGCATATAAATAAGATATTAGGACATTCAAAACCTCTTGAGATGGATGGAAACAATCTGCTTTTAAGCTTCAACAATTTACAGTATGTCAAAGCTGAGAAAGTATAATGCGTTTTGAAGCAATTATCTTAAGGAGGTGTGTGTGTGCGTGTAGGGATTGAACCTAGGGGCAGTCTATCTCTGTTTTTTTTATTTTTTATTTTGAAACAGGGTCTTGCTAAGTTGCCAAGGTTGGCTTTGAACTTGCAATCCTCCTGTCTCACCCTCCCAAGTACTAGGATTACAGGTGTGCATTATCCTGGCTGGCTAGGAGAACTCTTAATTCTTTACAGACAAAAAAGAGATCCTAAAACTTGTCAATATTTAAGTTGTAATTTCCAAAAAGAAGTGTATGGAAGATTTACTATGTTATTCTAAATGCTGAAAACATATATTGCTTTAGATTCTTGGCCAATTTTGAAACCAACCTGACAGGCTAGTTCCTTGAGCAGTCTCAAAATTGGTATCAAAATTTTCTGGCTTCCCCTTCTAAGGTGTGTGTGTGTGGGGGGCCAGCCTCTTAAGGCCCTTTATTAATAGGGCCACATGGCCATACCTGTAGAGCTTGCCATCCGTTCTTAGTCTAGATAATATTAAAAGTATTTATGAGCTGGGCATGGTGTTTACTCCGGAATCCCAACTACTTGGGAGGCTGAGATAGAAGAATGATAAGTTTTAGGTCAGACTGGACAATTTAGTGAGATCCTGTCTCAAAATAAAAAGATAAAAAGGGTTGGGGGTATAGCTAAGTAGTAGAGTGCTCCTGGCTTTAATCCCCAGTGCCACAAAGAACACACACACACACACACACACACACACACACACACACACGCACACACACACACAGCAAGCTAGCTTAGCAGCAAAGGGTTCACATGCACCACAAGAAACCAGTGTGTTCTCAAAAAAAGACAGAATTAATAGACTTTATAGAGGTCAAACAAGTAGGTTGGCAGAACGGTCATTACTATTTTTAGAGGATTGTGGCATTTTTTACTCTAAGTCTCAAAGATGCTATTATGAACATGAACTTTGAAATGTGTGAATAAAATCAGGTTGCCTAGGGGATTATAATCAGTTATTTTTCCCAAGAGAAGTCAACATCCAATAGGAGGAGAGGTGGTGGCGATGTTAATAGATGACTATTTTATCATTCTTCATTTGTCAAAAAAACTATAAATGAAGGCAAGGATGTTACATGTTGGAAAATATTTGAATGTGACATTAATTAATCTATTTGACCAGTAACCAATATTTACTAAGCTTCTAATACAAAATATGCACTGGGGGCTTTTAAAGTAGAGGCAGAGCCAGGAGTGGTGGTACACGCTTGTAATCCCAATACGTGGGAGGTTAAGACAGGAGGACTGCAGTTTTATGGCCAGCCTCAGTTAGCTAGTGAGGCCCTTTGCAACTTAGTGAAATCTTGTTTAAAAATAAAGAATAAAAAATAGGTCTGGGGGTGTAGTTCAGAGGTAGAATGCCCCTGGGTTCCATCCCCAGTACCGAAAAAAAAAATGTAGAGACAACTTTAAACTTATGTCTATTTTTTAAATAGAAGCTATTCTGGTTAGAGGAGACAGATAAGATCCTGTTTTAGTAATATGTTTTCCTGGTAGTACAATGGCACAATCAGGGCATAAAAGGAGGACACCCAGTTCTTTTGGGAGGCTTAGGGCTTAGGAATTAGTAAACCTTCCTTAGAAAAAGTGATCTTTGAGCCGGGCATGGTGGCGCAAGCTTGTAATCCCAGCATTCAGGAGGCTGAAACCGGAGGATCTGGGTTCGTGGCCAACCTCAGCTACTTAGTGAGGCACTCCGCAACTTAGTGAGACCCTGTTTCAAAATAAAGAATAAAAAATAGGGCTGGGAGTGTAGCTTGGAGGTAGAATGCCCCTGGGTTCAATCCCCAGTACCGCAAAAAAAAAAAAAAAAAAGTGATCTTTGGATTGAAGTTACAATACTTTAGTGACACATGCATACCCATGCTTATTAGCAGCAAAATTCTAGCCAAATCATGGAACCAAACTAGGTGTCCGTCAACAGATGAAATAAAGAAAATGTGGTTTATACACAAGATGAAATTTTACTCAGCCATAAAGAAGAAGCAACTTATGTCATTTACAGGAAAATGGATGGAACTAGACAATATTATGATAAATAAGAAAAGCCAGTCTCAGAAAGCCAAGAGTCATATTTTTCTGCCATATGTGGAAACTAGGGAGAAAATAGGAAACAAAGGGGACTCCAGATAAATGAGGAGAAAGACCAGTAAAATAGTGGAAGGGGATTGGAGGAGGAGGCGGGGGATTTGGAAAACAAGGCTTCAGGAAGTGAACAGTTTAGGTAATCATACGTCCATATATGGCGGTGTCACTACCAATCTCACTAACATGTATGGGGGGGGGTAGAGGGATCTAGAGAGAAATATATCAAGTGATATGTGCAAGTATGAATGGATAACTTTGAATCTCACTATAATATATAATTACAATGCACCAATAAAGGTATAAAAATTATATATGATCACTGAAATGATGTAAAAAAAGGAAAAGGAAGAAAGAAAGAAGTAAAGAAGAAAGAGTGACCTTTGGACAGAGTGGTAGAGCACGTGCCTAGCATGCATGAGTCCTGGGTTCAGTCCCCAGAACTGCCAAAAAAAAAAAAAAAATTTACTTTTAACTGTTTAAATATTAGTGCTGCCATGTGAACTACATGTTTTAAATATTCCCCTTAGTTATGACTGAAGAAACTATTGGTGACACCAACGAGCACATCACTGTCCAATGTGGTAGCCACTAGCTGCATAGGGTTATTTATTTATTACAATTTATTTATTTTTAATTGGTGCATTGTAATCATATATCTTTGTTAGGTACAAGCTGGTAAAGGTAAAGGCATACATGCACACATTTCTCATTTAACCCTTCCCCAATTCCCACCCCTTCCCTCCTCCTTCCTCCTTCTCAAGTTCAGCTTAATGATTGACTTTGATGTGTTCTTGAAAGTACCTCATGCTCATTCGGGTTATTTAAATTTAAATTTGTTAATTAGAATTAACAAGAATGAAGAATTCTGTTCCTCAGTTGTGCTAGCCATATGTTAAGTGGTCAGGAGTCACATGTGGCCTTGGATGTGGCACTAGACAGTTGTAGGATCTCTCCATCAGCACAGGACTTTCTATTGGCCAATGCCAGCCAAGGAGTGTAGGGTTAAGAGGGGCAGGTTCATGGCAAGAGCCAGACCTGGGGTTAGAGGTGATAGAGCAAGAATGGAGACCTACAAAGCCGGGCGTGGTGGTACACGCTTGTAATCCCAGCAATTGGGAGGCTGAGACCAGAGAATCTGGGTTCAAGGTCAGCCTCAGCTACCTAGTGAGGCACTCCACAACTTAGTGAGACCCTGTTTCAAAATAAAGAATAAAAAAAAAAAAATAGGGCTGGGAAGCCGGGCGTGGTGGCGCACGCTTGTAATCCCAGCATTCGGGAGGCTGAGACTGGAGGATCTGGGTTCGAGGCCAGCCTCAGCTACCTAGTGAGGCACTCCGCAACTTAGTGAGACTCGGTTTCAAAATAAAGAATAAAAAATAGGGCTGGGGGTATAGCTTGGAGGTAGAATGGCCCTGAGTTCAATCCACAGTATTGCAAAAAAAAAAAAAAAAAAAAAAAAAAAAGAATGGAGACCTACATGTCATACCATGAGTTCAGACTTTATCCACCAGACTAGGCATCAGCAAACATTTTCTGTAACAGTCCAGATAGTAAATAATATTTTTGGCTCTTGAGACCACATGGTCTCTTGTAAAACCACACAGCTCTCTGGTGTAGCACAAGAACAGAGACCATACTTTGTTGAATGAGCATGGCTGGGTTCCAATTACACTTTATTTGTAAAAAGTTGACAATGGGATGGATTTGGCTCGCAGGCCATAGTTTATTGACTCTGTGCTAGGCCAATAGGAGCCACATGTGGGTTAAAACCAGAAAGTTGCATAATTAAATGTGTGCTCAGAAATTCCACTCTAGTAGCAGAGTGAGGACAGATTTAAGGAGTGTGAGATGCAAGACGATTACAGTCTGGTCAAAGAGGACTAGGCCTGAATTCTCAAGTTAGTTTGTTGAATTTGGTTGAAGAAAGGTGATGCTATGTGTTTATCAGTCAGGTGTCAGAATACTGGTGACAATGAAGAAGTTAAAAAAAAGATGACAGAAGAGGGTGGCCACACCCATCAAGTTATAGAATATAGGAGGAGGAACAATGACTGGTGAAAGATGACTTCATGTTGAGTTAGGTGGCAGTTGAGGTGACTGATTTGTAAGTCATCAGCAGAGGGACAGCAGCTGACGCCTTGAGAGAGAGAATGCAGAGACAGAGGAGGACAGAGGAGGCAGGCAGAGCGAGAGAGAGGTTAAGGTGTGCCTGAGCACATCGAAAGAGAGGATGCCCATCAAAGGGGGCTGAGGAGGCTTTGTTAGAGGTGTATGGAGAAACACCAGCGGAGAATGGTATTGCAGAAATTAAGAATAACAAATGACATTGCGAAGGACCAAAAGATTCCATTAGGTTTAATAGCCAGGAAGCATTTTCAAACAGTAACCAGAATAGATTCTTTTTTTTTTCTTTCCCTTCCCTTCCCTTCCCTTCCCTTCCCTTCCCTTCCCTTCCCTTCCCTTCCTTTCCTTCAGATTGAGCCCAGGGGCATTTTATCTCTGAGCTACATCCCTAGCCCCTATTATATTTTTTTAAATTTTGAAACAGGGTCTGACTAAGTTGCTGAACTACTAAACCTACAATCCTGTCTCAGTCTTTCAAGTACTGGAGTTATAGGCATGGGCTACCACGCCCAGCTCAGAATAGCTTTTGTAATGCAAAGCAAAGCAAAGCAAAGCAAAACAAAACAAACAAAAAATCAATACCCAGGTATCTGTAAACCCCTTTTTTAAAAAAATTTTAAATAGTATTAAGAGGATAACTATAACTTTTCACGGTCTTCTGTTTCTCTTTTGTTGTCAAGAGTTAGAATTACTTGAAAGCTGGAAAATGATGAAAGCTGGAAAATGATTAGCAACCTTTTAATCATCTGTAATTCGCAATCACATAAATTACAAGGTCCAAAGTCAGGCATGGTGGCACACACCTATAATCCCAGTACTTGGGAAGTAGAGACAGAGGATTGCAGGTTCAAGGACAGCCTCAGTAATGTAGCAAGACTCAGCAACCTAGTAATATCCTGTTTCAAAACAAAAAATAAAATGGGCTGGAGTTGTACCTTGGAGGTAGAATGCCCTTGGGTTCAATCCCAGTGGAAAAAAAAAAAAAAAGAAAAAGAAAAAAAAAATTACATGGCCCACTGACCAATGAGGATGGAAAAACAGGTGAGATTTTGTCCTGTGACTTCTGGGGTGATCATTATGCAAATTTCGGGGTGCACTTCACCCTATGAATATTGGGAAGCAGCCAGGTGTGGTGGCACACGTTTGTAATCCCAGCACTTGGGAGGCTGAGATAGGAGGATCACAGATTCGAGGCCAGACTCAGCTACTTAGTGAGGCCCTCTGCAACTTAGTGAGACCCTGTTTCGAAATAAAGAATAAAAAGTAGGTCTGGGGGTGTAGCTTAGAGGTAAAAGGCCCCAGGGTTCCATCCCCAGCACCACACACACACACACACACACACACACACACACACACACACACACAAATAATAATAATAAAATAAAATAGAATGTTGGGAAGCAGCTACATATCTTTTAAAATGATATGGAGTTCTGATCTGAGGATTAAGTGAAAACGTAAGTGGTGGACTTTTTAAGACCAAAGATTCTAGAGTTTATAACTATTCTTTTTGTGTGTGTGTGTGATGCTGAGGATTGAACCTAGGGGCATTCTACCTCAAGCTACAGTCCCAGCCCTACTTTATTTTTATTTTGAACCAAAGTCTTGCTAGTTTGACGAGAATATCACTACGTGCTGAGGCTGTCCTCAAACCTGCAATCCTCCTATTGTAGCCTCCCAAATACTGGGATTACAGATTTGCTCCATCCTGCCTGGCTTATAATAACCACTCTTGAAACATAAGAATGTTTTCTTCTGAAGCCACCTTAATAATAATAATAATAATAATAATAATAATAATAATAAGTAATAACAGATTTAGATAGAACCATGTGATTTTTGAGTGTTCCATTTCACAATTTAATGGTCAAAGTATTAGTCACCATTCAATGGAAGCATTTCAAATGTGGATTTGAAGAGGTTTACAGCAGGAAACTATTTTACATGCTTTGTGGATGAATGTGTCTCGTTCAAACATTGGGTGATTTGTTGTTTACAATTTTGTTTTAAAACTTGGAAAAACTGATGAAAGCAGACTCAGATTTTGCAAAAGTATTTCTTGAGAGTAAGAATTATTAGTATTTGATGCCAAAGGAATTGTTTAATTCAGAGCATGAAAGTCTATGATATACACATTTATGAACATTAAAATTTTTATCTGTAACTACAATGAAGGAAAAGTAAAATATAGTGACCATAACAATATTAATAATAGCAAAAATATCCAGTGATGGATTGGTCAGTAGATAGGAACACAGTTTTCACTAGAATCTACAGTTTTGCTGTGGGATGACTTTATTCTCTGAACTGCTCTCTAGTTCCTGGCCAGACCAGGCCTTGATCTGAAGAGTCATTGTGCTAGAAGAGGCAGGGCTACTTAAGTAGATGAAAAAAAAAAAAAAACTCTAAAGGGCAAAGGGTAAAACATAGATTGAATCCTATACAGAGCAATACTTAAAAGGTAAGCTATTCTGTGGACTAGTTGGTTTTTGACACTGAAGTAACTACAATTAGAACCATAACTAGAATTTTTAAGAAGAATTTAATAAAAGTATTATAAAATTTACTTAGAGAAATACATAAGCAAGGATATAAATAAATATTGTGAAAAAAAAGGAGCAATGATAGAAGAGAGGAGGAAGACAATCCTGTTAGATTTTAGAATATATTTTAGTGATTGAAAAGGTATGATAATGAGACAAAGTTTAAATATAGGTGACTCAAAAGTGAACCATAATGTATAAAAAGCTAAAAATAACAAAATCAGGGAAAGAAAATATCTAAGTAAGCCGGGCGTGGTGGCGCACGCTTGTAATCCCAGCATTCGGGAGGTTGAGACCGGAGGATCCGGGTTCGCGGCCAGCCTCAGCTACCTAGTGAGGCCCTCCGCAACTTAGTGAGACTCGGTTTCAAAATAAAGAATAAAAAATAGGGCTGGGGGTATAGCTCGGAGGTAGAATGCCCCTGAGTTCAGTCCCCAGTACCGAAAAAAAAAAAAATAAGAAAAAAAAAAAGAAAATATCTAAGTAGATATTATCTTAGTTTCACTCCTAATCCCTTCCAAAAGCTGGAATAAATTCCAAATAGATTGTAGAGTTAAGAATCAGCAAAGACTACAGTATTTACACACACAGGTGCTGGGTTTTAAAGGAATGACATCAGAAGAGACCAAATAAAATAAAAGAGAAAAAGCTGCCATTTAACAAGTAATAAAATAAAATGAAAACACAATGTGTAAAATACTTTCCCCAATGAAATAAAAATGTAATGTATACTAAATTAAGAATTTACATATGAGATTCTTAGATGTCAATAAATAAGGCCCCCATAACTCGTGACAGAAAATTTGAACATAAACCTAATATAAATAAAAATGTCCAGTTCAATAGTAATTAATTGATTTAAAGCTGTTCTTTAATAATATTATTTTATTTACTCAAGGATTTAACCTGGAAAAAAATAAAATTTTCATTCTGTCAACATACATGTTCATAAAGTAACAAACATTTACTTGCTTTGATCACTCCTGGGACTCTATTCTAAGGAAATGATTCAAAGTAAAAAAACAATCAACTAGATGTATGAAAATGTTTATTTCAATTTTTCTAATTGGAAAAATCTTGGCAGCAATGAACTACCCAAGTAAATTATTATATCTTCATGGAATGTGTCACAATCATTAAAGGAATTAGAAACAGTGTAGAGCAACACAAAGGAATGTTCATCAATTAACATTAAATGGAAAAATGCTATGACAGTTACATAAAATGTGTATACTTGTGGATGAACTTTGAATAGTCACATAATATATGGGAAATAGCTAGGGCTATGGATTTTTTTTCCCCCTCAAATTTCCTTTAATGTGTTTTGGAACACACACACACACACACACACACACACACACACACACACACACACACAATGTGTTATGTACAATAACAGGTAAGGAAGCAGAAATCAATATTAGTAAATGTTAGTAAAAAGTCCTTCCAAAAATTTTTAAAAAGGTCAAAGCAGGTCTTAAGAGGACTCTTAGTGTCAATTTAGCACAGGTAACTTCTAATCTGGTACTAACTAACCAGGTAACAACCACATAAAGAGATGTAGGGAGACTCATAGGAAGTCTAAGACAGCAACTCCCTCTGTGCCCGGCCTCTGTGCTAGGTTAGTGGCGTTCCTTTTTACCTTGGAGAAGGAGCAGAGTGGAATAGTTTAAGCGGAGGCCTCTGGAGCTGGGTAGTCAGGGTTTGGATCCTTCTGGTTGCTAATTACTTAACCTCCCACTCCTTTAGTTTCTAGATCTCTGTTATTGAGTACAAGTAGTTTGTTTCCCAGGGTTGCTGTGAGAATTTAATAAATTGATATTTTCAAAATACTTCCAACAGTGTCTGGCATAAAGGAAGCACTTAGTAGAATGTTTGCTACTGTATTTCTTATTTCCTTTTTGTGTGTGAATGTGTGATATTGGGAATTGAATCCAGGGGCATTCCATCTTTGAGCTACACCCCCTAGTCCTATTTCATTTTTTTATTTAGAAACAAAGTCTCGCTGAGGCTGCCATTGAACCTGCAATCCTCCTGTCTCATCCTATTTTCTAAAATACAAAGTTTGGAAAGTGATTTGAGCCTTGCTTAGCTCAGGACAATTCTATACTTACAGGATGATGATAGAAACAGCCCATTTTTCCATTCTTAAAGAAAAGCACACTTCTTGCTGCCTTAATTATTTAATCTGTGAATCTATTCCTTGATATTTTCTGAAAGAAGTTTATAGCAGGAATAAATAAGATATTTCTATAAAACTAGGAAATCCCATGTAAAATTTACAACATAAGAAAATGAACTAATGAGCCGGGCGTGGTGGCGCACGCTTGTAATCCCAGCATTCGGGAGGCTGAGACCGGAGGATCCGGGTTCGAGGCCAGCCTCAGCTCCTAGTGAGGCACTCCGCAACTTAGTGAGACTCGGTTTCAAAATAAGGAATAAAAAATAGGGCTGGGGGTATAGCTCGGAGGTAGAATGCCTCTGAGTTCAATCCCCAGTACCGCAAAAAAAAAAAAAAAAAAAGAAAATGAACTAATGGAAACTCCTTGAGGTAGATGTGTTAAAGATATCTCTCAAACACTAGTATTTCTTTTCAATAGTTAAAGACCCAGAACTTACTGTTATTTTCATGAAATAAAAATGCCCATAGCCACTGCCAGTATCCTGTTTGACACCACATTTTAACCACCTTGAATTCTCTCTCTACACCTACAACCAAGACTATGCCAGAACCTCCCAGCAGGCTGGCGTGCTTAAATCTGACCTCCTTTCCCCAACCAGAAACTACCTTGAATCCAAAATGTGCAGAATCAGCTGCCTATCCAGATGACAACATTCAGCAAACCTTATCCTGACTCTTCCTGCATATCCAGAGCTGCATACTTTATTCAACTCAGAATCTTAAAACCAGGAAGAAAAACTACCTGTTCCGGGGTCACCAACCCCAGTGGTATCAGGAACATAACATGTAACATGAAAGTGGGCTAGGTAAGATAGCCGAGCGAGTCTGTTGATGGAGACTGACAGTCAGCTTAGGGGAGGCAACAAGAAGAAGCAGAGCTGCCCAGTGAGCTGGAGAAAGGGGAGAGTTTACTGATCTCTGTGGAGGAAAGGCCTCCCCACTCCACCAGGAGCTCCAAGGAGCCTGCATTTTGACCAGCATCTCTCTTTTAGTCTCACTGTGGGTCTAGTGCACTTAAAGGTTCAAATTTATTAGAATAATTAACACAGTTCACTGTCAAACAGAATCTTTACTTACATGTATTTATGAATGCAGTATTTTTAGGGATTAAGTTACATTTAGATCTTCATAATGAAACAATAACTCAGAGAAAATACTACAAATTCAGAGAAGTGTTGTTGCTAGTTTTTGCAAATTTCTTGCCCAAGAAGGCATTATTACGTCACTTTGGGACTGACTACCTGCCTGTAATGAACCTAAAGAAACCAATCGTCTCACAGATTAGGGGTATATAGCATCATTTCCTAGGAATGTGCCAGCTTCTCATTTGGGGGCACATGTGGCTTGCAACTTTAAGAGAAGGACTTACCATGTGGATGGGTAGAAGAGTGGCAAAAGCCAAGATATATGGAATATTAAACATGCATCTTGATGCCTAATTAACAAACAGGGTTACATTCTGGGAAATCCCTCTCTTCTTGCTCTGCTTATCAAATCCCATCACATTTTATTAGGTTGTTAACTTTTACTTCTGAGAATTGAAACCTGCACTAGGCATGCTCAGTAGCTTCAGGTGGACTCTCCTTGGAAATCAGAAGTTACAGTAATTCCACCCTCACAGTCTTTCCCCTTTTTTCTTGATAACAAACAGATGGTTTGGAAAATCCCCTCATCATCCTCCCCCACCTCCTAGGTGACTACTTTGAACAGTGTGTATATCTCAGCCCTACTGTGGTGGGGTAGCTATGTTCTACTGGAAAACCCCACCCAGCTCTGAAATGCCATCTCATGCAGTCATGGGCAAGGGTGATAAAATTAGTTTCTCTTGGATGAATGTGCATTTGTGATAAAGTAAATCCAGCTATTTTTCTTTTCAGAGTTTCAGTGAATAAAATTCCTAGTAGGTTTTTTGGACTATGTTCATACATTGACAAAGTAAAATGCATTCATGTAAATTAACTCTCTTAAGTGTCTATGAAAGTGTTTTTGATAGGTTTCACCAGAATTCTTTCTTCTAAGTGTCTACTATAGATCCTATTCAGCAGATGTTTAACTTCACTTCTCTGCAAGAATTTACATAGGGTTAAGTTTATTGTTGGCTTCTCAGCTTTTATATCTCAAATCTGAGTAGAGACTAGTGATCTGAACTCTGGTTCAATAATTCCACTAGCTGGGTTTAAAAGGCTTATAGTAAAGTTCTGAAAATGTTTATGGAAACAGTTAATGTTTATCAATATTTTAAAGGAGCATATATAGGATTTTGAGGAAAAAGTAGAGTACATAAAACATGAGATCTCATTATGAGAAAAAAACAAGAAACATTCCTTAAATGTTTTTTAAATTCCCATTCCCAAAACATTTATTAATTACTTGCTTATTTTGTAGATTATTTGCATGCTCAACTATGAATAAATACTTTAAAATAATTTTGCAGAACATTTGCCATATGGCAGGCATTATTCTGAAGACATTCATATATAAACCTATTTAATCCTTATAATACTCCTATTAGAGAGGTATAGTGGTTTATCTCTTTTTCCATATGGGGAAACTAAAGCATGGAGAGTAAACTGTTCATAGTCACACAGCTGATAGCAGAAATGAGATTCAAACCTAGGAAGTCAAGGTTCAGAAAACATCATTTCCAATTTTCTTCACTAAAAATTTACTAACTTCTACTTAGAATCCCAGAAACCCTGCATGAGTGAGGATCAAATGGGCTAAGCAGTAATTGAATACTTAAGGACAACTTTGGATGCTTCAGTCATTTGAGGAATAAGTGCATATGAGTCACCTGGTCAGCTGAGAATATGTAAAGAATATCTGGAGGTGGAACTCAAACATTCTGTATTTTAAGATCAATACATGGGATTGCATTAAACTGAAGAGCTTCTGTGTAGCAAAGAAAACTATCAAGAACCTCAACAGAGAGCCCACAGAGTGGGAGAAAATATTTGCCAACTACTCTTCTGATAGAGGTCTAATATCTAGGATATACAGAGAATCAAGAAACTCACAGCTAAGAAAACAACCCAATAAAAAAAATGGGCAAGGGATCTAAATAGACACTTCACAAAAGAAGAAATACAAATGGCCAATAAATGTATGAGGAAATGTTCCACATCATTAGCAATCAGGGAGATGCAAATCAAAACTACTTTGAGATTTCACCTAACTCCAATCAGAATGGCAATCATAAAAAACACAGACAACAACAAATGCTGGCGGGAGTGTGGAGAAGTGGGAACCCTAATACATTGTTGGTGGGATTGCAAATTAGTGCAAGCACTTTGGAAAATAGTATGGAGGATCCTCAGACGAATGGGAATGAACCTACCCTATGATCCAGCAATACCACTTCTGGGTATCTACCCAAAAGAATGGAAACCAAACTATCAGATGGACACATGTGTATCTATGTTTATAGCCTCACAATTCACAATTGCCAAACTATGGAAACAGCCTAGATGTCCATTGACAGATGAATGGATTACAAAGCTATGGGATATGTACACAATGGAATATTACTCAGCCATAAAGAAGAACAAAATCATGTTATTTGTAGAAAAATGGATGCAACTGGAAAACATTATGTTAAGTGAGATTACTCAATCACAAAGAGTTAAAAAGCATATGTTCTCCATGATATGCGGATGCTAGGGAGAAGATGGGGCATAAGAGGGTCTCCAGATGAAAAAGGAGAGACCCTCCATAAGCAAAGAAGTTGACTTAACCGAAGGGGATGGATGGGGAAGGGGGGAAGGGGACACCCTAATGCACATGATATACTTTCACAAATATATCAAGGTTAATTACTAAACTGAACTTGAGAAGGAGGGAGGGCGAGGGAGTGGGGTGGGAATGGGGGAAGGGGTTAAATGATAAATGTGTGCATATATGCCTTTATCAGCTTATACCTAACAAAGATGTATGATTACAATGCACCAATTATTATAAAAAAAAATTCAACAGGTAGCTCAAATATGCAGCCAGGTTGAGAACCGCTGATCCAAAGCCTCATTAGCTAAGTCTTAGTACAGGGATCTCAGACTTTAGTATGTAACAGAATCATCTGGAGAGCTTGTTCATAATGCATAGATAGCTGGGCCCCACCCACCAATTTCTTATTCTGCTGGTTTTGGGTAGAACCAAGAAGTTCAGTAAGTTCTCAGGTAATGTTGATGCTGCTGGCTTAAGGAGCAGACCCTGAGAAGCCTTGTCTTAATAGATTGGGATGGAGTCCTGGAAGGATCCAATTTAATTCCCCAACATCACATTAACCCTCATACTGACACATTTCTCCTGCGTTGTTGATTTACCCAACGCCACCAACCAAGGATGAAGGGGAGGAAAAAAAAAGGAAAGATAAGAAACTATAAAGAAAGGGAGGAG
>PVLC010007100.1:0-44564 GCA_004027655.1 Graphiurus murinus | reverse complement strand
GTAGGGTGGCCTTGGCTCAGCCTTGGGTCAGAGTGTGGAAGGATTTGTTAGCTCAGTTCCTGTGTGGTAACCTGAAAACCTGAGCTAGGTCATTCCTTGAAACCAAAAGAAGAGGAGACATGCCTTCTCCCCCCACCCCACCCCCCTCAGTGCCAAGAAAGGAGACTAAAGGATCTGTTAGCTAGATTGCACTGGGATAATCTGGTGCTTTTCAACAGGGGGAGATTTTGCTCTTTTTCATGGGGGGGCACCTAAGAATATCTGGAAGTATTTTGGATTGTAACGATGGGGGAAGAGGAGGTGCTATTAACATTTAACTAATAGAGACCCTGAGATGTTTCTAAACATCCTACAGTGCACAAAAATACTGAGGTTGAGAAATCCTGGGCTAGACACAGCCCCAGAGCTAGGAGCTATGCTAAATTGCCAGTTGTCTTTATTATTTATGTGCTAAATGCTCAATATTATTGGGGAATAAAACAAATGTACCTGATAACCCACCTGTCAAAATAGGTTTGGCCCTGGGCTGGAGGTCTAAGAAACAAGTAACAGAGAAAAGCAGAGCACTAGAGAGGGAGGTCAGGCAGAAAGAAGAAACTAACCAGCTGATCAAGAGAACCTCCTCAAATGTCTACAACACAAAATTCCAAGACACAGGAATAAAACTATTAATAAGAAATAAATATCAAAGTCAATCACTAAACTGACCTTGAGAAGGAGGGAGAAGGAGGGAGGGGGGTGGAAATTGGGGAAGGGTTAATGAGAAATGTGTGCATGGATGTCTTTACCTATACTAGCTTGTACCCAACAAAGATGTGTGATTAACCCTGTTGTACCCAAGAAATGTATAAAAATCCATGCTAAAAAAAATAGTTAATAAAAAAATGTAAAAATAAATAAATAAATAGCCAGGTGTGGTGGTGCACGTCTCTACTCCCAGCACTTGGGAGGCTGAGACAGAAGAGTCACAGTTTTGAGGACAGCCTCAGAAACATAGCAGGCCCTCAGCAACTTCGTGAGTCCCTGTTTCAAAAAAATATTTTAAAAGGGCTGGAGGTATAGCTTAGAGGTGGAATACCCTGGGTTCAATCCTTAGTACCAAAAGAGAAAGAAAGGAAAGAAGGAAGGGAGGGAGGGACAAATAAATACAACCAATTCAAGAAATTGGAAATAACTTTTCATTGTAACCCAAACTTAAAAGATGAGCTAATATCTGCACTGGACACAGATGAGGTGAGCAACTATCCTGGTCTGTGTGAAACTGAAGCTTCCAGAACATGTGGTATTAGTGCTAAAACTGAGAAAGTACTGGGGAAACTGGAGCACTGGTCAGCCTCGACACAGGTAGAGGAAGAATTAGCAAATTGGAAAATGCAGCAGATAGGCCGATTTAGAATTCATCGTAGAGAAGTGAAGGAATAAAAAAAAAATTGGAAGAGCAATTGAAATCGTGGAGATAGATGGCCACTAACTTTTATCTAGTAGTAACTGTAGGCAGAAAAAAAAAAAAAAGAAAAAAGAAGTAAGGAGGAGGAAATGGGATAATCGCCTTTTGAAAAGAGAATGGCCAAACATTTTATAGAAGTGAAGAAAGTTATCAGGCTTTGGATCAGGGGTTGGCAACTATAGCCTGTGGGGCCAAATCCAGTCCACCACCTGTTTTTATAAATTTTTACCTGTGTGAAAACACACCTACACATTGTCTATGGATGCTACACATGAAATGGTGAGTTGAATAGTTGCCTGCAAGGAGCCTGCAAAGCCCCACATATATACTATCTGGCTCTTTAGAGAAAATGTTTGTTGACTTCTGCTTTAAACTAATGTTATAAGTACCAAGCAGGATAAATGAAAATCAACTCATAACTCTATGAAGCATAGTAAAACTGTAGAACTTAAAGGTAGAGAAATGTCTTAAAGGGCATGACAGAATTTCATTTATAGGAATGATAAAAAGTCTTGGGAGCATACTTGCATTACTGACAGTAGAAGACAGAAGCCTCTGAAGACTATTAATTTAAAATATTTATACTCAGCTAGACTATCATTTAGGAGTAAAGCCAGAATGAAGAAGTTTTTAGTCACATAAAAACCACCATACATTGTGGTATATAACATTGCTCCTTTTTCAAATTGATTCCCTGAATGCAGAGGATTCTACATTCCTGCATCTCTGCCCTGTTTAATGGAGGCAAGATGGTGTGTCTTTCTTTGGCCAATTAAATGTGAATGAAAGTCATGTTGTCCATCTCTTCCATGCAGAAGTTTTAAGAACTGGAAATACAGTTGGAGGATTGTATTCAGGGGGTAATTGCACTGTATTTAGAGCCTTGTTGTGTTTGGAAGGATAATACTACAAATATTGAATATTGTTAGATGATAGGCAAGAGTTACTTGCACAAGAAGATAGAGGAATCCAGAGCAGAAAAGTAAGATGCCAGAAACAATGAAAATCTGGAGTTTTATGAAATATATTGACCAGTGTAACAGCCAAGTTAGGAGCTTACACGCAGAGTCACGTATGTGTGGGGATACATATGACATGGAAGGCATTGGACAGTGAGGGAGGAAGAGGACAGAGTAAAATAGTATTGCAGCTATTGGTTATCCATATGGGGAAATATTAGATGCCCATCTCACATCACAAATATAAATAAAGACCAGATGATTAAAGACCTAAATATGGGAATGAGTATTTTAAAACAGTTCAAATGAAACATGAAAATGAAATCTTTAAAACAGTTTAGGAAAAATTATTTAAATGACTTTAATATTTGGGACAGGAAATAATGTATTTTAAATAACATAAATAGCAGAGATGATAAAAATCTCAAAAGTTCCTATCTAGATTGAAGGCTAGATTAGAGGAATAAAACCAAACCAAACAGCCCTGCCCCCCAAAAAACCCCAACCAAATTGTGGTTCATTTTTTTTTAAGAATTCCTATGATTCAGCATTAAAGATTTTTGTTCCCAATAAGAGTATATAAAATATTATGCATTATTAGAACTATTAGAATACCTGTTTCACCATTTTTCCAGAAAATTCTACAAATTGAAATGTACCTAAGAATACTTGTCATATAAATAGCTATCATTGCATTATTTCCATCTTAGCACTTCAAAGTGAACTAATTTGCCCAAGACCAGACATTTGAAAAGTAGAATTGTGTTGCCTTTGTCCTTCTACTTCTAAAATCTAGAATTGTGTTATGAAAAAGAACATCAGGGACCTTACTGAGGTGCTTGAGAGGGAGTTGGGGAGACTGGGTCCAGGTCCCACAGGAAGAAGAGGAGAGGCTGAGCCTGGAACCCAGTGCTCCTTGCTAGGTCTGAAGGTGAGCCCATCTAGCACTGCATGTCTAAAGCCCGTTAATCTTCACATGTGACGTCTGTCCTCATAAACCACCAAACGCCTTTGTGCTTCATTCCCACAAATTTCCATAGTTTCCCCACCTATATTTTATAGGGAGAGGGCAATAAGAGGGGGATTTTCCAACAACCACATGGACCACAACTGGTCCCATGGATGGAGGGCATCCTTCTTGGACAGTTCATCCTAGTGGAGATAAATATTAGTCACAGTGAGCACACTGCAGAGGAGTTAGAGGGAGAGAAGGGGAGGTAATTTAACCATCCAATCCCCCTTTCTAAACCCTATGTGAAGAAACAAAGGCAAGAACCCCTCCAGTCTTCCATTCCAGTAGCATCTACAACATTTCAATGAAATGAACAGCTAAAACAGGAAAATGTATAGTGATCATTGTAGGTTCCCAGCTCCACCAGGTATCATCACCAGCTGAAGAAAGGACATCCACACTCTCAAGAGCTAGTCCTGGCCTTTTTTCTTTGACCTTCATGTTGTCTTCCTATGTAACTTGCTCTTTCTAGGATACAGCATAATGTAGAAAAGTCAGGCTCTGAGAACAGACAAAATTGTGCTCATATTCTAGTCTCAACATTTAATAGCTATGTGTCTGTAATCAAGTTACTTATCCTCTCCAAGACTCAGTTTACTTAGCTGTAAAATAGACATAAAAGCAGTCACTATTTATAGGGATCATTATAGGATTTAATGAAATAGGATATGTTGGGGATCACAAGTGATAGCTCATCAGTTTTATACTCCTTCTGTACTTTTGGGGTCCCTATGCCTCCTTAAGAAACTATGTATTTGGGGTTGGAGAGAAGGAGACCACCATATATCCAGTGCCTGGCATGTGCCTGGGCTATAATAGCTGCTTTATAATTGCCATCTTACTGCCCACAATAATATAGCAGGATAAGCACTACTATAATCATCAACATTGGATGAGGAAACAAATTCAGAATTTAAGTGGCTTGTGAAAAAATATACAACTGGTAAGCATAGCTAATGCAGGAGAGGCTGGAAATGTGGACTTTTAATGGCACTGTGATTCTTTCAAAAGAAAAAGTTGTGCTTTGTTCTATTATCGTAGAATGTCAAAGGCAAGGCTACAGAGAGAGAACTTAAGGGAAAATACTTCCTTTTAAAGTATAACCTTGACAACCTTCAAAGATAGTTATGTACATACAAAGGTAGGTATGGAGATACCATGATTGCAGTGAGAAATTGACTGACCATGACCCTATTATTACACAACCTTGAACATGTGTTTATCAAGAAGGTACCTTTGTTAGAAGTGCTAAATACATGTATTTTTTCACATAGCTATTGTTGTAATAGTTTTGTCAATGGAAAATCATTAATGTATATAAAAGAATGCTGTGACAGTCTAGTCTATATTGCCATAAAGCAAAAAAAAAAAAAAAAAAAAAAGAAGAAGAAAAGAAAATGTCCAACTCTATTATTCTAAAGAAAGAAAGAAAAAGAAAAAATAATCAAAATCTCCGATACTATGAAGATGATTAAGATAAATTATGGAATGCTACATAGTGGTTAAAAGTGGTTTATTATTAAAATGATAAAACTCAGATTATTCAACATATTTTAAATAAAAAAAAGCAGGTGAGGAAATTATTTTAGGTAACACAGAAAAATCATATTTATAATATATGTGTTTAAAATTATGAAATTCTAGAAGAATCTGTACTAATTTAACAATGATTGTTCCTTAGGTGATAGAACTATTGAAAATGCTTCTTGTTTCATTTCTGCATATATATATATATATATTTATAAGAAGTTTTTTGAATAATATATGTTAAGAAGATGTACTCATTTGGGGCAAACATTACTTGGGTATGATACCAAATTTTTCCCTGAGAAAATCCATATATTCCTTATAAACCAGTTTCCTTTTCTGTTGTTTGTTTTTGTTTTTGTTTTTAGGAGGACATCAGTAATTAAGGCTGAGCTGATTTGACTTAAATGCTCAGTGGCAACATTGCAAGGATGTGTATGTGAGTCACACCTTAACGGGGGGGCTGCCCCCTTGGCAGGTGTGCCTGCAGGGACAGCCATGAGCTACATCCTTATCCACCACTGTACCCTCCTTCCCTGAGACTCTGCAACCCTAACCTCTCTTCCTTCTCTTTCTCTCCCCATGACAAGACTGCACTCTCTCATCTCTACCCTTGCCCATGCTGGCTTAAAGCACTTCCTGACTACAGACACACCCAATGAACTCTTTACCCTCTTGGTTCCAACTGAGCAAGTGGAGGCATCATTATCTCAACCCCTGACTTCTCACTGGACTCCAGAAAAAGGAAGGACATACCCTATCTACAGCACATCCCTAATGTTTGGGGGTTGGGGACACAGGTTGTAGAGATAATATGGGGTATGAAATTGACTCTCTTCTGGTCTCAGGAAACATAATTTCCCATATATTTTGGAAGCCAATATTTTACAAAGAAATAATGGGAAGCAGTGAAGCAGAATATGCATGCTGTAGTTCAGCTACATTATAGGTTAAACTAGTTTTTATAATACTCCTGGGAACCCACTCACTATTTTAATGTGCTCCAAATAATGACTTTCAATTAACTCTGGGAACACAACCTGTCCCAAAGGTTTGGACTATTTGGGCTTTGTTTGCTTCTCTTAATTAAAATAATAAAATGTACTTTAAAAACAGAAGGACCCCTTTGCAAAATCTTCTGTGTTACCAGAATGGCACTCATCCTAGCAATATTGCCCAACATATGTGAGTGGACTCCTCTTCTGAGATCCAAAGTGTTCACCCTAGGAAACTTGTCTGTGTTACTAGTTCTGGCCCCCAGCTCTTTGAAGAGGCAAAGACAAAGAATGCAAGTTTTCGTTCTGTACAACATAGTTCTTGCTCTATTCTGACAGCTAGAATCAGAAAAGAGAACTCCTGAAGCCATAGTCTCTAGACGGGTACAATAAAGACTCAGCAGTTCCCTGAGCACACAGAGCCACAGTGGGACAAGCAGAAATCCCAAGGGCTTGGGGGGCTCTGCCACCAAGCAGCCTTCCCCACTTTGATGGAGAAGATGAGCACGTTCTCCAGGGAACCAAGGGGTCATAAATAGCTATTACTTACCATTTTGTTTGAAAGGAGTTGATAAGCCTGGCACACAGTGACCCCGGCGATGCTGTGACTTGGACAGTGAATGTGCAAGTTAGCTCTGAAGAGTGTACTTCCTTTTCTGAGCAGTGTGGTCTGACCAGCCTTCACACATTGATATGCTGGACTGCATTTGCATGTTATCTCAGCTCTCAGAGCATTTGTATAACTGGCCAGCTTTATCTTGTTATTATATCAAGTAATATGAGAACAGGAATAGGTAAAACTTGAAAGTCTGAAAGAAAGGCACAAAACTTAAAAAAAGAAGTGTCTGGATATTAAAGTCTGTTGGCATTATTAACCTGTTTTACTTAAAATCTGTATTTTGGGATACATAACTATGTATCTATGTCTCCATCTAATGTATCTATTTATGTATCTTTCTGTCTATGAAGGATGTATACTAAAATGTCAACAGTGATTGACTCATGTGGAAGTATTCTTACAAATAATTCTGATTTTGTACTTTGCTGAGATTTTTAAGTTTTTTTAATACATAGCATTTGTGCAAAAACAATATTTATAATCTTAAAAGGAATAAAAGGACCATGATCATTTTAATCAACAACTCTAAGTGTATTAGAACCCATATTGTAATATTTAAATGGTAGAAATATGGATAAGTTCATCACAGAATACCATGCATTTCACTCAGATAGTAAAGTACATGTGAATCTGTGTTCATGTTTTAATTTTGGGTAGTATTTGTTAGCATAGACACTCCACCTCTCACATTGGTCAACTAGATAGGCTTTAGTTAAAGGTATTTTATTACATTCTAAATCCTTATTATTCTCAATCATCTATAGTACCTCTCTGAACACATTCCGATACATGGATATATATTATATATACTATATTAATATAGAAAGTCCTTTATATATGTTCCCAACATATATATATAGTCCCTATATATATTATATATATACACACACATATATGTGTATATAAAAGATGTTCCTTATTGTCTTTTCCTAAAAATAGAAAAATTTTAAAAATCAAGATGTGATTAGATATATAGATAGTATCTTTGCTGGGACAAGACAGAGAGCCAGGACAGGAAGCAAATTCTAGAAGTAAAAAGCAACTTGATAATTTCCCTGAAACTTTTAGGTATTATAAAGAGAGCTGATGCTTGAGGCAGCCAGAATTTAAGTGGGTTTAATCAGAAATCTAAATTTTCACCGTCTCTGGCACATCATAAACAATGAATGAGTGGAGGAAAAAGGTCAAAGTTAGAAGTAGTGTAGCCAGGCTTTTAGATAGGACACATTTGCAGAAGAAGGCTTTGAAATGGAGACCTTGTTTACCTTTAACCAGAGCACCTATGATCTACTACCTGTTGGGACAGAGATGATCACAGTGCAGTGCAGTACAATTTAGGATTGAAAGCAGTGTCCTCAGTCTGCCTGCACATCACTGGGAGGTGTTTAAACATGTCCAGTCCCCAGGCTTCGAAATCAAACCATTAAATCAAATTCTCTGGGGCTGAGATCCAGGCATCAGGGTCTTTTAAAGTTCCCCAGGTGATTCTGAGGCACATGTGTGTTTGAGAACCTGTGTCCTCAAAGGAGAAACAGGTGACATGCCGGCCAGATGGATATCTATCACCAGGCCACCCCTTGCAGGTAGAAACAATCCTGGCTTCTGACACTGTTTACTATCATGTTTACCAACATATTTCTCCCATGTGCCACATCACTGTTTGTTCTTGGTCATGCTATGACTTTTTCTCTGTACCACTAAGTTCATTCAAATTACATGATGCACAGAAGTCTAGCAACTACTAGTTAACTATGTAGCCAACTGGACTAGTCTTTGGTTAAGAGAACTTTGAATTTCAATTCATTCATCTCAATTCCATTTTAACTGGTGCTTATTTCTAAGTGCAGCTTAAGGTAATTTTTAGCTGTTAACTAAAATAAATTCAGCAGTCTCTCCAAAACATGTATTTGGGCTGAGACAAGAAAGGTAAGGGCCACAGTTGCCAACTAGAACTAATAACTCAACGGTATGTTTTTAATTCTTAGCTTTTGTGTATTTCCTGTGGAGTTGATTAAGTACCCAAGTCCCCCAGCAGAAAGATGAAACAGGAAATGCAACACAGATGACAGACAATACAGTGACAGCTCAGTAAGATAAAGCCGTGTTTATACAGTGTTTATAAAGTATGTGCACTGGACTTATTTCTGCTGGTGGACAGCAGAAGTAGCTCAAAGAAGGCAAAAGTGTCTCTAATTCTTTCCACACTGGGACATTCATTCACTTTTGGTACATTTGCATTTCTAGAGAACTGCTTTTGTTCAGGCCTTGGTAAAATGCATCTACCTCTTCACTACTCATCTAAGGTTGGGTGGAAACTATGAGATCTAGAGACACTGACTTGTGAAAAGAAACCAACCTCATTTTTGAAGTCAATTTACAAGTAGGTAAAGGAGAGAGCATTTATACAACTTAAGTTACAGCATTTTTCTTTTCTTTTGGTACTGGGGATTGAACCCAGGGGCATTCTACTTCCAAGCTACACCCCCAGATCCCCTTTTTTATATTTTGAAACAGTCTTGGTATGTTGTTGCGCTAGGTTGCTGAGGCTGTCCTCGAACCTGTGATCCTCCTATCTCAGCCTCCCAAGTATTGGGATTACAGGCATGTACCATAGTGCCTGGCTAAGACCTCTTCATTTTTTAAACATTTCTTTTATATCAACATGTACTTGAACTGTCTCAGCAAAAAACAATTTAACCTCATGAAGTAGATTCATAAAAATTCAAAGAAATTCTAGTGTTCCTGCTCAGCTGGAGATGGAAAATCAAATGGAAAGACATGGCAGTACGAAAGAATAAGAATAGGCATGGTAAGAAGGGTGTACAGAAAAAAAACGAGTACTTCCTTGATTTGGCTTTTTTTTTCTTTTACTTTTTGTTCTAAAATTAACTTTTTTTTTTCACGCCAGTGCTTTCTATTTTAGAGGAAAGGAGGTCTTAACTCATTCAGAACATCAAGGATCTGGAAGAAACAATTTATTAATCAACTTTAGTGAAAAAGTAATTCACCCTTTGATAGAAGGAAAATTCCCACTACATTTCAACAGAATGAGTGAATTGTATTTAAGGTCAAGAAGAGCAGGGAACAATGTTTTTACAATTTGAACCCAGGCAAATATTTATGAAAATCTAGAAGAATTGCAGAACTAGGAGAAAATAAAAAATAATCTAGACTTTAAGGAGCTTTTTTTTTTCCCCCTTAATCAATCCAATTAACTTGAGGAGAAGAGACAAAGGTCACAACTTATAGAGTCCTCTGTTACTTTTCTATTTTTCCTTTCTACTTTAACTATAATTTGTATTTTATCCTCTCCGTGGGTCTTTGGGACTCTGAGCTCTGTGGGTCTGTTGAGTCTTGCTGTTTTCTTCTCTACTTCTTTAGTCCTTGCATATTCTTCTCAGAAGGAGACTCCAAGTAATACTTGTGTCCTACTAAGGTCTCTAAGACAAGAAGATTTGACCGATACACTCCTCCAGGGGTTGCTTATTGCTTTTGCCAATGTGTTAATGATAATCTGCCTGCCCTTTCATGAAGAGAAGAAAGAAAAGACTTCACATGGGAAGTGGATCTTTCTGTTTCCTTTTGTTCCTCCCTTTTTCTCCTCCTCCTCCTTTCCTTCCCTCTCTTTCCCACTTCCACCTCTTTCCAGTTTTGCCAACAGGAAGATTAGGCCAGCAAAGTTGTAAAATAAACAGAAGGGCCTTGCGATTTTACATATTCAGAGAAGCTTATGATAAAAAGAAAAATCATCACTGTACCATTCCCTGAATTCTTTTGTTCTTTTCTTTTCCCACTGCCAATTAATTGCAGGTGCAAAATTCATTTTCTTAGTTATTTTCAAAATTTATTTTAATTGTGTGTGTGTGTTTGTTATATACTGGGGATTGAAACCAGGCCATTACCTCTGGCTACACCCCCAGACCTTCTTATTTTTTATCTTGAAACAAAGTGTCCCTAGATTGCTGAGAATCTTCCTACATTACTGGACTGTCTTTGTGTGTATGTGTGTGGTACTGAGGATGGAACCCAGGGGCATTCTACCTCCGAGAAACACCCCCAGCCCTATTTTATTATTTTTTAAAATTCTGAAACAGGGCCTTACTAAATTGCTGAGGCTGGCCATGAACCTGCAATTCTCTTGTCTCAGCCTCCCAAGTACTGGAATTACAGGTGTGTTGTTTTTTATATTTTAAAATAGGAATATTCCATTTCAATATAGGATAAATATTGGTAAAAACTTTAAACTTTTTTGCATCTTTATAGTATGATTTGAAATTTGGTACTCAGATGTTTCAGATGTGTCCTAGCCAGAAGGTTCTCAAGGAGGACAGTGTACGTTTTTAATATTTCTGTCAATAACATTCACTACATTAACATACTCAAAGGAGGGAATTAAAAGATGAGGAAGGCTCCCTAATATGCGGATGCCAGGGAGAAGATGGGGCATAAGAGGGTCTCCAGATGGAAAAGGAGAGACCCTCGATAAACAAAGAAGTTGATTTAACCGAAGGGGATAGATGGGGGGGCACCTGAATGTACATCAAGGTTACTCACTAAACTGAACTGAGATGGAGGGAGGGTGAGGGAGCAGGGTGGGAATCTAGGGAAGGGGTCAAATGAGAAATGTGGGCACATATGTTGTTTGTACCTAACAAAGATGTATGTATGTATGTAAGCAAAGATGCTTACAACCCACGAATAATTAAAAAAAAAAAAAGATGAGGAAAGAATATGAGTGAAAGCAAAAGATATTGCTTCATTCACCAAGGAAAGGCAGGAAGATAGCACAGGTGAGTCTGAGGTAGGATAGGAAAAATAACAGGTAGGAAGGACACAAATTGGAAAGGAAAAGGAAACTATAATTTTAAAATCTAGAAACTTCATAATCCTTATAATCTTTACCCTACACAATCTGTTCTTTCTTAGGCAAAAATCCTCAATATGTCCATACTTTAAATCATAATGGCCCATCTCCCCATTTGAAATTCCTGAGGTGCCTGGTAAACAAAGGATACTTAAGGATCACCTATTCATCCAATGTCTGGAACCTGAGGATTCGGAGGAAGTCCAGACCTCCATTCCTGCTATGAGCCCCTACCCACTCCTTCACGGGGGTCTCCTATAAAAAAGAACTGTAAAAATCCCTAAGTTGCTCTCTCCCTCTTGAGATGGCCCATGGTCTTCCTTGAAAGTGCGTTCTCCACTTTCCTAAATAAACCTTTGTCTTTCCCAAAGAAAGTCAATTTAAAACTATTCTTTTCCTTCATTAATTTTTTAATTTTATTTAAATTGATGCGCTGTAGTCATACATCTTTGTTAGGTACAAGCTGATAAAGGTTTAAAGTGCACGATTGAATGGTTTTTAGTATATATATTAAGTTGGGTAAATTTGTACAATCAATTTGAGAACATTTTTATTATTGTAGAAAGAAATTTTATATTCATTAGTAATCACTCCCCATTTCTGTCAGCTTTCTGAAGATTAGAAAAGGTTTAAGAAAGGATATCAGTATCATCCTATTCAATTTTGTGTTATGCTTTTTTTTTCTTTTATTGTAATAATTCGTGCATTGTAAGCATACATCTTTGTTAGGTACAAATTGATAACGGCATATGTGCACACATTTCTCATTTGACCCCTTCTCCAATTCCCACTCCGCTCCCTCGCCCTCCCTCCCTCTCAAGTTCAGTTTAGTGAGTGACCTTAATATAATTGTGTAAGTACATCGTGTGCATTAGGGTGCCCCCCCGTCCATCCCCTTCCGTTAAATCAACTTCTTTGCTTATCGAGGGTCTCTCCTTTTTCATCTGGAGACCCTCTTATGCCCCATCTTCTTTCCAGCATCCGCATATTAGGGAGAACATATGCTTCTTTACTCTTTGTGACTGGCTAATCTCACTTAACATAATGTTTTCCAGTTGCATCCATTTCCCTGCAAATAACATGATTTTGTTCTTCTTTATGGCAGAGTAAAATTCCATTGTGTACATATCCCATAGTTTTGTAATCCATTCATCTGTCAATGGACATCTTGGCTGCTTCCATAGTTTGGCAATTGTGAATTGTGCAGATATAAACATAGATACACATGTGTCGGTTTGATAGTTTGGTTTCCATTCTTTTGGGTAGACACCCAGAAGTGGTATTGCTGGATCATATGGTAGGTTCATTCCCATTCATCTGAGCCAGGCATGGTGGCGCACAGGCTTGTAATCCCAGCATTTGGGAGGCTGAGGCCAGAGGATCCGGGTTCGCGGCCAGCCTCAGCTACCTAGTGAGGCACTCCGCAATTTAGTGAGACCTGGTTTCAAAATAAAGAATAAAAATAGGGCTGGGGGTATAGCTTGAAGATAGAATTCCCCTGAGTTCAATCCCCAGTACCACAAAACAAAAACAACAAAAAAAACCTATTCTTGAGATTCCAGTTTTTTTCCTTAGATCTCTCCTTCACACCTTAGACTCACCCTATTCTCTTCATTTGAAAGGTTATTCAACTTAGTTTTTTTTTTTTTTTTTTTTTCTTACCTTATTGCTCAATTTGGGATTTCTCAGGCAGGAAGCTTCTCTCTGTACAAACTTATCTGACCTAATATAAATTCATTCCTACTTGCATGTATCTACTGACAGTCTTCTTTGTGGTCAGAAGAACAGAAATGTTTCTATTTTTAGTTCCATGGTGCATTTTGGAACTTAATGCTACTATTTAATAATGCTACCAGGAGAACTAGGAGTTTCTATAATGTGGCCCTGAGAACAAATTTGTTAAAACAAAATTTGTCAAATGATTCAATGTCGATCTCACCCTCTAATCTCTTGTCAATTCCAGGTACTGTGTGGCTTAAAAGCCAAAAATTGGTAAATGATGATGAAAAACCAGATATCCACATACAAAAGAAAGAATTGGAGAAATATTACACCAGTAAAAAAAAAATCAGAATGGGTCAAAGACCTAAATGTAAGAGCTAATAAGGCTATAACACTTAGCAGAAAACCTTGGAGAAAAGCTTCATAACATTGACATTTGAGTCTAATGATTTCTTGGATATGTCACCAAATCCCAGGCAATAAAAGAAACAGATAAACTGGATTTCATTGACATGAAGACTATATTGTGCATTAAAGAACATTATCAAGAGAGTGAAAAAGCAACCTGCAGGATGGAGAAAAGTTTTTCAAGTCATATGTCTGACAAGGGATTAATATCCAAAACATAAAAAATTTCTACAACTACATAACAATATAGCAAACAACCTGTTTTAAAAATGAACATGTAGATGTATAAATGGCTAATAAGCATGTAAAAACATTCTCAGCAGCACTGATCATTAGTGAAATTCAACTAACCACACAATTCACCTCTTATAAGACAGTATCTCTTTTGAATTTAAAACCTTCAAATTGTTTTACTCCTGAACTTCCTCATACTGAGAATAAAAAAAAACCTTTCTCCTGCTGAGGATAGACACCAAGGAAGCTGAGACTCACAGGTTGTAGGCTAACTAAATCTACATGTACATATCATCTGGCTTTGTTTCTATAAATTTTAACTGTTTCTGTGGGACCAGTGGCAAAAGCAATCTAGTAGCTTCCTTCTAAAATGATGAAACTAGCCGGGCATGGTGGCGCACGCTTGTAATCCCAGCATTTGGGAGGCTGAGACCTGAGGATCCGGGTTCGCGGCCAGCCTCAGCTACCTAGTGAGGCACTCCGCAACTTAGTGAGACTCGGTTTCAAAATAAAGAATAAAAAATAGGGCTGGGGTAATAGCTCGGAGGTAGAATGCCCCTGAGTTCAATCCCCGGTACCGAAAAAAAATAAAATGATGAAACTGCATAAAATTTATTTTCCCCTTTTTCATCATTTGCTTATTTCTTATGTGGACAGGCAGTTGAATCTGACCAGTCAGGATCCAGCCAGGGTTCCTGGAATAGTCTGTGGTAACAATTAGGGTGGCCATTATAAAACAAATAAACAAACAAAAAAACCTTAGAAAATAACAAGTGCTGGCCAAGCCATGGAGAAATTGGAACCCTTGGGCATTACTGGTGAGAATGTAAAATAATATAACTGCTGTGGGAAACTTCAACAAATGAAACATAGACGAGTACATGACCCAGCAACTCAACTTCTGGTACTTACCACACAAAACTGAAGGCAGGGACTCAAGGAGATAATATTACAACAGCATTGTTCGAAGGGTGAAGGTAACCCAAGCATCTGTCTATCCATGGATGAATGAAAAAAAAAATGTGGTCCAAACACAGAGTGAACTATAGTTTGGCCTCAAAAAGCAATTAAATTCTGACATATACTCCATGAGAAAGCCTTGACAACATTATGGTGAATGTAAGAAGCCCCCCACAAAAAGACAAATGCCCTTTGACTCCACTTATCTGAGATATCTAAAATAGACAAATAATAGAAACCCAAAGTAGAATATTGGTAGCTAGAGCTGGTAGAGTGGAGAAGGGGGGCTTCAGTGAGAAATGAAAAAAAGTTTTGGTCATGGTTGTTCAACACCGTAAATGTACTTAATAAAATTGAACGACACACTAAAAAATAGCTAAAACAGTAAATATTATCCTATATATAACTGCTACAAAAAAAAAAAAAAAAAAACCAAAAAACAAAAAACCTCATCTCATTTTTGTAGTCTCAATGCTTGTTTTCCAAAACAAAAATTCATACGCTGAGACCTAATCTCAAGTGTGACAGTATGAAGCAGCCGTTTGGGAGAAGAATGGGACAGGAGAGTGGAGCCCTTATGAACAGGATTAGTGCCTTCACAAAAGAGGCCCAAGGGAGCTTGTTTGCCCCGTCAATCATGTGTGGATGCAGTGGGAAGATGTCATTTGTGAGCTAGATAGCTGCCCCTCGCCAGCCATGGATTCTGCTGTCATCTTGATCACTAACTTCACAGCCTCTAAAATAATCAGAAATCAGCCAGATGTGGTGGTACACACTTACTTGTAATCCCAGTACTTGGGAGGCTGAGGCAGGAGAATCACAGGTTTTTGGCCAGCCTCAGCTACTTAGTGAGGCCCTCCACAACTTAGTGAGACCCTGTTTCAAAATAAAGAATAAAAAATAGGACAGAGGGTGTAGCTCAGAGGTAGAATACCCTGGGTTCGGTCCCCAGTACCATGAAAAAAAAAACTTTCTGTGGTTGAGCCACCCAGTTGAGTCTATTTTGTTATATCGATCTGAAAAGATTAAGACATTCCTTAAACACAAACAAATAACAAGAAAACTTCACTGGACCAATAATTGTCTAGAAGAAAGTACTGAATTACTCTGTCATATACCATTATTTTCAAGTCAAACCTTCTTGGCAGAATTACATTTGTAAAGATTTTGACCAATAAGCTTGCATAATGACACTAAGAATAGCTACCATTTGTTGCTTTTTCTAAAGTTTTTTATGAATTTTAGGATTTTGTATGAATGATCTTAATGAGTAAAAATACCATGAAAGAAATATCATCCCTGAGCATATTTAGCACTTAGGGTTTTAGTAACTTGTCCATGGTTAAGTAGCCACACCATTCCCTTCTCTTGGACCTCTTACTTTGGCAATAGGTAAAGGACACGAGGTTGGGGTGGCGAGTTAAGTGATGGGGGAAGTGGAAAGAGATTTTTAACTACCTTTTTACTTATGTGCAAAAATTGTTTTAGTTTCTGAAACATGTACTTAACTGACCCTGTTTTTTGATTCACCATTTTGGGTTGGTTTTCTTAACTGCTGGAGACTAACTCAGGAGCTGCTGTGTTGGGTCCCACTACACAAAAGGTTTTGGGACCAGACAGCAGTGTAAAGCTGGGGTGAGGATACTGACCCGCATCTCAACATTGATTTGTCCACAGGCATATGGTGACTGTCTGTGATGAGAAGAATGAATAAGTGACCTGGATTTTGAGAATAGAAAGGGAGAAGTGTAAAAGTCTAGCAAAGCTCAAAAGCTTTCTTAGCCTATCAAGTCCTGGAGAATATCAGTACCCATCTAGTGTCTCTGGGTCCTTTTGATAGTGGTTCAGGGATACGATTTTAAAGGTTTGGCTTGAGTTTCAAAGGACTCTTGTCCTCACTTGTCCTTTTCTTTGAGTTGGTGATGCACCCTCTCAGGGAACATGTGGGGTTACACTGCAGTACACCTACTCTCTGCAAACAGCAATCCAGGCTGAACCATGAGATGCCTAGTGACCAGGAAGTTGTCATCTCTCTCAATTTCTAGAAATTCTTCCCCTGGTCAATGATTCTCCCTCTGATTAGGTCTAGATATTTTCTGCATTGTGTAGATTACTAGTAGGTATTTTCTGGTGTCTCAATGGCGCACCCTGCTGGAAAAATGCTCTACTAGGTAGGCCACCTTTGGTAAAAGTTTATAGAGGATTGTGCT
Organism: Graphiurus murinus; assembly: GCA_004027655.1. Classification (NCBI taxonomy): domain Eukaryota; kingdom Metazoa; phylum Chordata; class Mammalia; order Rodentia; family Gliridae; genus Graphiurus; species Graphiurus murinus. The sequence continues at coordinate 27,607 of PVLC010007100.1, read as the reverse complement.
ATCAATAACAACATGGGGGCTAAGGATGTAGCTCAGTGGTACAGAGGAGTCTCTGAGTTTGATCCCCTTACCCCCCACATAAATGTATAATATATATATATAATATATACAATATATATATAGTATATATATATATAATATACATATATATATAGATATATATGATGAACCTGGACTGTCCTCACCATTACCCATAGAAAGTATAAATCACTAGGCTGACCTTAGAGGGTATGGACAATTCTCAGCTCTTTTCTTATTTGACAATTGTAATTAATAAGGGTGGAAATAATTCTCAGTAGTTACTCTAGTAACTAATTCTCCTTTGATCCAGAGCTCTCTATTAAAAAAAACAAAACAAACCCTCTCAATAGTGGATTGTTCAAGAGCAGAATTCAGCATTTATATGCATTTAACAAATCCTAATTGTTTCTCATTCATCTGCTGTTTTAGGGGGCAGGGAATCTGACTTTTCTTGAGCTTTCTGGGCGAATTCAAGATGCTGAAAGGTATGGACACTTTATTTTTAGAGCAGTCTTCAACCTTTTGGTTTATTATTAAAAACTTGAACATTATTTTTAAAATTTTTCCTTTGAAATTATTTGCCTATAAGTAACTTGTTTACTGATGCCTCAGCAATCACATGCATTCTTGAGAATTTTTGCAGTGAGAAAAACTAAAAAAAATTCATAAATGCATGAAATGTTTAATAATAAATAAGTAATGAAGTTGACATGATACATACTGTTGACATTTAGTTAAATACTTATTAATTCTGAACTTGCATTTTCCTTTTTGTATTTCAAACTCCTTCCTTCCCTCCCTCCCCATCCTCCCTCTCTCCCTCCCTCCCTTCCTTTCTTTCATCCTTACCTTCCTTTCTTCCTCTATCTGTCTCTCTCTGGGGATTAAACCCAGGGCCTCATGCATGCTAGGCAAGTGCTCTGTCTTCAAGCTATACCTCTAGCTCATTTCTTCTTTCTTAAGACTTTTCAGACCTTTTCAAAGCCTTAAGTAGTATTGCATCTAGTGGAAAAAAACTGTATAGCCAATTTTAACCAACTTCTTAGGAACATAGCCTTACCATATACAACTCAATGATAAGTATTAAATTGGACCATATGAAATTGCTAGATTTTGTTTTGTTGTAAAATACAGGCAATTTTACATGATTTAACCTAATAATTTTTGGTTATAAATACAACATACCTTTTCCCCTGGACACACGGAGTTAATTTGAACATCTAAAGTTAATAAGAGCAAAGTGTTGCACATGTGGTAGGTGTTCAGTAAGTATTTGCTGAAGGAGTGCCTGTTCATATAAATGAATAACCAAACAAAACAACTACGTAAATAAGAGCTAAATTGCATGGTACAGACTTGTGGTAATGGGACTGGTGGAATATATTAATCATACAACGCAGTTTGGCAATTACTTTAAAGTCTTTTAAACCAAGATTCTGTTTTTAATTTAATTTTGTTTTATTAGCAAGAGATTGGCATTGCCTGTGGGAAAAAGCAGTTCTGGCATATTTCAGTGCTGACTCTTCATTAGGGAATAAAAAAATGGAGACATTATAAGAGTTTAAAGGGGGAAAAAGCATCATAGAGCTAAACAGAGGAGCCTTCAGAGGTTGGTAGGATTTTCACTAAGCCTGTTGCTTTTCACTTGGCACCAAGGACTATCTCCAGGGGTAGAATCTTAAATTGGAAAGTCCTGGTAGTTTTTTCTTCCATATGAACCCAAGGAAGCCAACAGCTTTACTCTTTTTCTAGGGAAAAAGGACAATGAATCCTAGAGAAAACACAAGATATCAATCTTAACAATTAGTAGGTGTTCATCTTTGGGACCATCCATACATCCATCCATGCATTCATCCCCTTATTCTGTTGTACCATGATGTGCCATACTGTCTGGGTGCTGGGACTAGATTGATATTTAGGATATAAAAGACATTTCCAAACTAGAAGGCATTATTCATCTTGTACAGGGAGAGTCAACATAATGAGCATGGGGGTAGCAAAAGGAAAGGTGTTCAGGCTGCATAAACAGAGAATTCATTCTTGGAGGAATGGGGGAGGGCTTGATCAGAGATGCCAACTGGCCTGGATTCATAATAGAGGGTTTCCACCCTGGATAGTGACTCTAATAACCAGTGGATTTAAAAAAAAGAAGAAGAAGAAAAACAAACAACAAAAAAGAATACTCGGGCAGGATCCACCATAAAGCTTTGGCTTAATTGTCTTGAAATAGACATTTGTTTTGTTTTTACCTTTTTTAAGTAGCTAATCAGTTAAATATAAATGATCAACCACTTTGAAAACCAGAGGTTTAAAATGAGTAGAAATACATGAGGTAAAAGAAGGAGAGGGAAGCTGTATTAGTCCAGTGAGGAGAAAATTGAATCTTTCCAGGCTAGGTAAATGGCATGCAAAACAAAACAAAACACCCCAAAACAACAAAACAAAACAAAAAATATGATGTGTTAGGGGCTTCAATCTCATAATTAGGATAGGCCCAGTTTAAGTGCAAAGCTGAAGCTAAACATTTTACAGAAAAATGAAATCCTGGCAGAGCTTCCTAATGGGAAAGAGCCAGCAAGAAGGATTTCATCATGGTAAAATATCTCAGCAAGGAACTGGTGGACTATCCCGGGTCAGGTGTAAAAAGCCTACCGGGAAATACTAGTGATTAGCAAAATGTTATATATTGGAGGATGGAACTTGCTTCTGTTATCCAGGAACACACAATGTAGAATCTAAACCAAGAACTTTAAATAAGAAACTGGTGGAGCCGGGCGTGGTGGCGCACGCTTGTAATCCCAGCATTCGGGAGGCTGAGACCAGAGGATCCCGGTTCGCGGCCAGCCTCAGCTACCTAGTGAGGCACTCCGCAACTTAGTGAGACTCGGTTTCAAAATAAAGAATAAAAAATAGGGCTGGGGGTGTAGCTCGGAGGTAGAATGCCCCTGAGTTCAATCCCCAGTACCACAAAAAAAAAAAAAAAAAAAAAAAGAAACTGGTGGAAACTGATGAAAATAGCAGGACCTCCCAAGAAGCAAACTAACGCTAGGAAAGGCCTTCATACCCAGGGTAGGCAGGATTCCCACAGGAAATAATTTCTTCCAATGACTAACCCTGTGACAGAAAATCACCAAGTACTTTAGGAAGAAAAAAAAAATGTCCCAAGAGTGAGATGGTAGAGTTAGTAGAGAATCACACTGCAGAAACTATATATACTGGAGGAATAGGAAGATTTGTGTATGAATATGCTTAACATGCTTAAAGAGATAAAGGCAGGAAAACAATCCAGTAGGTTTGGGAAGGGGAAAAATAGACTGGAAAAAAGAATCAAATATAAATTTTAGAAAATAATTTAAAACAATTCTCAATAAGTCTCTTAAATAGTTAAAAAAAAAAAAAGAATTGGAAAAGAAGCTGAAACAGCATCTCAGAGAAAGTAGCAGAATATTCCACATAGAATCAGATAAAAAATAGAAGATCTGAGTACCAAAGAGCAAGGTTTTGTTTTATTTTGGGGGGTGGGTGGAGAAGTTTAAATGCTTTTAAGAGCCGGAAGCACTGGATTAACACTTTAGATGAATGAGACACAGAGTTAACATATACTTATACATCAATAATCTTAAATTTTATATCCTAACAATATTTTGTCACCATATCGATGTTTCTAAGCATGTTTTCTAAGAAACACAAAAATATTAAATGTATTGTAAGAGATGAAAGTGTGGGTGAATGATAAATTTGAGCCTATGAATCTTTGTTTTAGAAAACTGTATGATTGTTTTAGAAATCTTGTTGCAGAAAACTGAGTTTGTTCAATCAATGTGAGCTATTATTGCCATAGAAAGTTAATCTTACTAGTTAATCTTGTGGTGACTAGCATTTGGGCTACTAATAATAGATAATATCACTTCACCAGGATGGAAGACAGAGAAGATCCTCTGAGTATGAGAAACACAGATTATATCTTTCCTCTTTGTAAAACAATAAAATAATATGATTCCAGATAGTTAGCTTTAAAATGCAATGCAGAATCTCAGTATTTTCCCCAATGACCTTTTTACAGAAGTTAAAAATGAAAATCTAGTTAGTAGCATTTATGTAAAGCTTAAAAACAAAAAAGTATCAATTTTTATTGGTACATACATATTTAGTACAAGTATAAAGTATGGACTGGAAGGATGCATGCCAATGTAATGAAAACAATTATATCCAAGTACTAGGAGAGAAGAATGGCAACAAGCCTTGCTTTTTTTTTTTTTTCCTTTAGGAAAAAAGGATGTTGATACAAAGCACTCTACTGAATCTATCATCATTTTTCTTTCCTCCTCCTCCTCCTCCTTCTTCTTCTTTTTCCTTTGTGGTACTGAGGATTGAACCCAGGGATGTTTATAAACAGGGTCTCACTAGGTTGTTGAGGGTCTCACTAAGTTGCTGAGGCTGCTCGTGAACCTATAATCCTCCTGTCTCAGCCTCCTAAGTAATGTAATTACAGGCATGTGCCACCATGCCTGGCTCTGATTATTTTTCTTAAAAAATAATTCAGGAGCACATATGTTTATGTCTACTGCTATGTATCTACACATATAACTATATGCACAGTATATAATATATACATATAAATTATATATGATATATATTTAACATTTCTTACTTCTAGATAGCGAGCGCCTGGATATTGTTATATTTCTATAAACTGCACGTATAAATATTTTTATAATTAAAAGCAATACAATAACTACAATTGACTTGTTTGTATTTCTGTCTAAATATATAGAAGCAGAACATGTGAAAATGACACATGAAGGTTGGTTTGTCCATTTCATTATGCATTCAATTTTAATACTCCCTTTATGTGGGTATTTTAGAAGTTTATTACAAATTAGTTCAAGAAGTAGTTTTCAAGCCGGGCGTGGTAGCGCACGCTTGTAATCCCAGCATTCGGGAGGCTGAGACTGGAGGGTCCGGGTTCGCAGCCAGCCTCAGCTACCTAGTGAGGCACTCCACAACTTAGTGAGACTCGGTTTCAAAATAAAGAATAAAAAATAGGGCTGGGGGTGTAGCTTGGAGGTAGAATGCCCCTGACTTCAATCCCCAGTACCACAAGGAAAAAAACAAAAGAAGTAGTTTTCAAGTTAAAGAACCTCAAAGTAAATATTTTGTGCGTGATAATATCACATTAAGTTGTTCTCACCTTAAGATGGGTTCTGTTTACAGATTTCACAGGCAAGTCCTTCAAATGTGAACGCACCGTCCATCCAGCAGGATCACTGTTCCTCCATTTTGGCATGGGTGGCACTTTGTGATACTGAATTCATTGACTATTCATTGACATAGTCTCCAATAACTCTTTCCAAATTTTGTTTCTTTAGATGTGCATCTTTTATTTTCACAGGAACCAGATTATATATGGGGGATAGCTATAAGAAAGCAAAACATTTAACTTTAGGTCTTTTCTTACCGAGGGGTTTATAAAATATTCTCAGTTTATTCACTAATTGTTTAACTTAATAAAAGTGAATTGAACGTTCATTATTGTCTTCTACCATGAAGGTCACATTATAAAGGTTAAGTAGGCTGATTAATAAACACACCAATAAATTTAGAGTGGAAATTATGATAGATGCTACAGTGTATATGGATATGTGCTTTAGAAATGAACTACCAGGGAACCCGATGTGGTGGCACATGCCTGTAATCGCAGTATGTGGGAAACTGAGACAATAGGGTCACAGGTTGAAGGCCAGCCTCAACTATTTAGAGAGACCCTCAGCAACTTAGCAAGACTTTCAAAATTTTAAAATAAATTTAAGGAAAGGCCTGGGGATATAACTAGAGGTAGAATGACCCTAGGTTCAATCCCTAGTACAACAAACAAACAAACAAACAAAAACAAAAACTACTGGGAGATTTGAGTTTGGGGCTGGATAATTTGACATATTAGTTTGTGAACTTTTTTTTTTTTTTGCCTTGCTTGTCACCCTCCTCTTCCAGAAGGGAGCCAGGTAAGTGCTTCTCTTGTCTAAGAAAAAAGTGTGTGCAAGGCCAAGTCCATAATATCCTTGGGGCAAACTCTTTCTCGCCATTTTTCTCTAAAAGCCTAAGATCATTGAGAAATTTTGCTGGGGGATGAGGGTGGGAAGATGCTAGTGAAAGAGGAGGTTTGTCCAGACCAGGAAGTAGTAGGTGTCTGGCAGCTATCTGGGGAGGTCATAGGACCTGTGGAGTGTCCCCATAGAAGCTGTGTATGAAGGGGTAGAATACAGATTTGTAAGTGGTCCCCATGCACAAGCCTGGCAAGGAGCAGTTGGGATCAGCTGACTTCAAGTGAACACGTGAGCTTGGAGAATGAGGTTATCAAGACCACCACAGTGCAACTTACGATGTCATATTCCCACTTTCTAGACAGATGTGTCGGGATTTCTGTACCAATTTAGTAACAGAGAAGGACTTTCCTGGACATCACATTTTCCAATAACATGGAGGAACAGAATCTCACAATCACATTAGACTTAAAGAAAATGAAGCAAAATGACTTATCTTGTACAAATTCCTGGAGTAAGATATATGGTTGCTGGGATGGAATCAGAGAATTCTGGAAAAAATTTTCCTGAGAAAATGACTATTGAGCTGAGATTGGAAGGTATCAAGGCAGAGAAAAGAGTATTTCAGGCACAGTATAGAATTTGAGAAGTTTTTATATGGATGAGGGATGGGGATGTTGGTGAAAAGATACAAAATTTAAGTCAAGTAGACAGAATAAGTTTAGAAGATCTATGTACAACATGGTGGCCATAATATATAAAGTTTGTATAGTGGAAGGATTATAACATATACAGCAAAGCTTATACTATAGTCATATGTCACTTAATGATGGTGGTATGTTCTGGGAAATGTGGTTAGGTGAGTGGTTATCCTTTGAAACAGATTTTTAGGTTAACTATATCTGCATAAGCAGAGGACAAGAGACAAGACTGAAAATTTTAGCAGAGAACTGGAAATTGTTTTTAAAAATAGCAGATTTGAAAACAAGAAATAAGTAGAAATATCAAAACTTGATTTTATAGTGTACAGATTAATGGTGTTTAGTTTAAATAGCAGATGCAGCGTTGTGTGTGTGTGTGTGTGTGTGTGTGTGTGTGTGTGTGTGTTACTGAGGATTGAACCCAGGGGCATTCTACCTCCGGGCTACACCCCCAGTCCTATTTTTTATTCTTTATTTTGAAACAGGGTCTCACTAAGTTGTGGAGGCCCTCACTAAGTAGCTGAAGCTGGTCGTGAATCCAGAACCTCCTGTCTCAGCTTCCCAAGTACTGGGATTACAAGCCTACACCACCATGCCCAGCCAGATGCAGCATAATTGAAGCCAATGAAATGACTTGGGAGAGAGGTCAGATGGAAATATTGACGGTTAAGGCATGAAGAGATAAAAGGATGGGAAACACAGAACAAGGGTGGGGAACACAGAGAGTGACAAGGCAAAAGACTTATAACATTTGAGTCCAAGAAGGAGAGCAGAAGAGAGGATATTTAAGAAGCAACATTTGAGCCGGGTGTGGTGGCACACGCTTGTAATCCCAGCATTTAGGAGGCTGAGACTGGAGGATCCGGGTTCGTGGCCAGCCTCAGCTACCTAGTGAGGCCCTCTACAACTTAGTGAGACCCTGTTTCAAAATAAAGAATAATAAATAGGGCTGGGGGGATAGCTTGGAGGTAGAATGCCCCAAGTTCAATCCCCAGTACTACAAAACAAAAACAAAAACAAAGAAGCAACATTTGAAAAGTTAATAACTGAGGATATCCCTGGCCTAGTGATAGATACCCTACTTAAACCAAGGTTAATTTTTTTTAACACCTAGGTATATCAGAGAAAATTACTATAATGATGAAAATCTTAAAAAGCAGTTTAGAAAAGCATCATAGTACTTTGAAATTATATGGGTATTTGACTTTAGTAGACATAATCAATAACATTATTAAAAAGTCAAATGGAGATGTAAGAAATAAAAAGCCTCAATTCTACAATAAAGCCTGATAAGTATTTGTCAAAAATAAAACAACAAAGATTATCATATTTGATCCTTAAAAGTCTAGCTAAAAGTTGAGGACACAGAAAGATTGAAAATAGAAGTATTAAAGAATTTATGCCATGTATATACCAACAAAGAGATATCTGGCAAAGCAAAGTGAATATCAAGATAGAAATTAAGGCAAAAATATTACTAGAAGTATAGAGTAACATATTAATTGACCATGAAAAATAATATATCTAAATTTGTTTATACTTAGTAATGAAATAATATATATTAATGTTAACATACATTAATATTATATATTATACATAAAGAAAAATTAATCCAAGTATAAGGAGAAATAAATACACAAATGTAAGCATAGATTTATAGATTTCCTAGGATTATCTATGTAAACAAGCATGCTCTGGGCAAAGAGATAGTTTTATTTTTTAGTCTTTGTGCATTTGATTCCTTTTTCTTGCTTTATTGCTTTGGCTAAAGGTTTAAGATCAATGTTAAAAGAAAATAATAAAAGTGGATATCTTTTATTTATTCCTTGTCTAAGTCATAACAATTTAAATATTTCACTCTAAAGCATATTAGATGTCAGATTTCATAAATGGTCTGTACTTGTTCAAATGTCCAGTAAAACCCTCCAAATGGTGTTCATTAGTAGTGAGAAAAATGCCAAACTAGCATGGTGAGTCAAATGAATTTTTGAAAAAGTACTGGGGAGGATTTAGAAGAAATTCAAGAGAGCTGAGTAAATGGAAAGATACTCAGTATTTATGGACTGGAAAATTCAGCATTTAAAGATATCCGCTCTCATCAATTTGATTTATAGATTTGATAAAAATCCAGTCAAAATCAGAATATCTTTTTTTCTTTGCTGAAATTGCCAGGCTGATTTTTAAAAAATGGGATATTCTTCAAATTGGCAAAATCTTCTGAAGAAAAGGTGGAAGGCCTTGCTCCTCTGGACCTCAAGACTATAAAGTTATAGTACTTAGGCCAGTGAAGTATTAACTATAGAATTTCTAAAACCAGACCCATCCACATTTGGAAACTGGATTTAGGATAAGGGCGGTCCTTCAAAGCCTTAGGAGAAAGGATAATCTTTTAAATAAACTGTTCTAGGACAATAAAATATGTATAGAGAAAATTTTTAAAATATGATCTTTTTACCTCATACCATAAACAGATAAAAATCAGGTTGATTATAAATCTAAATATAAAATCAATTTAATAAACCTTTTGGAAATGATATATCTATATAGCAGAGTGCATTCAAGGTCTTGAGTTAGGAAAAGACTAAACAGGACATTGGAAACACCAGCTATAATGAAGAAAGATACAATTGACTGCATCAAAATTTAAAAAAAAAACCCACCAATATCATAACCCATGGTATGATGCACTGAGAAGATTCTTTTATGGCAGTTTTGCCAAAAGTGCATATCCACCAGGCATGGTGGCACAGGCCTATAATCCATCTACTTGGTAGGCAGAGGCAGGAGAATTGCAAGTTCGAGGCTAGCTGGGGCCACTTCCTGAGACACTGTCTTGAAATAAAAAATAAAAGAGCTGGGGATGTAGTTCACTGGTAGAGCATCCTTGGATTTAATATCTAGTATGGAAAAAAATGTATAATCATAATGTAATGGAAATCTAAATTGAGAGATGTTTGACACAATACCTAATCATTGTTAAGGTCGGGAACGATGAGGAAAGTCTGAGGAATTGTCACAGATTGGAGGAGACTACAGAGATGTGATAACTAAATGCAATGTGGGGTCCTAAAGTAGATTTGGAGAAGAAAAAAGGAGATTAAGAAAAAAACTTGTGAAATTTCAGTAATGTCTGTGCTTTGGCTAGTCCATGTTAATTATTGATTTTGAAAATTTTACTATTCTTTTTTTTTTTTGCGGTACTGGGGATTGAACTCAGGGGCATTCTACCTCCGAGCTATACTCCCAGCCCTATTTTTTATTCTTTATTTTGAAACCCAGTCTCACTAAGTTACGGAGTGCCTCACTAGGTAGCTGAGGCTGGCCGCGAACCCGGATCCTCCGGTCTCAGCCTCCCGAATGCTGGGATTACAAGTGTGCGCCACCACGCCCAGCTGAAATTTTACTATTCTTATGTAAATATTTAACATTAAGGATGGTTGGATGGAGAGTATATATGAATTATTGGTACTATTTTGCAATATTATTGTCTATGCCATTTGTGCGATTTTACTGTAAGTCTAAAATCATTTCAAAATAAGAAAGAGAAAAGAGGACATCTGTTATAAAAAGTATTGTGAAAAGGGTGAAAAACTTAAGTGGGAAAAGATATTTGCAACATTTCTAAGTGCGAATAGGCTCATATCCAGAATATATCAAGAGGTTGGACAAAATCAGTACAACTGTCCACCACTGCAGTCTCTCCTGAATTAGTATCCAGGATTCAGATTTCAACTATGTCATATTTAATTGGAAGAGAGTAACCTTTTACTGACATTGCTGTATTGGCACACACAACAAAAGTATGTGGTAGAGTTATTTTGATTTTTCAAGAAAAAATTTATCCTGTTTTATCATTCAAAGTAAAGTCAAGGACAGATAATCTAAGAGACAGAAATAAAGAGAGTCATGAAGGAAACACAGTTTGGATAAAACGTATGAACAGCGTTCAGAGAGATAAAGATGAAGGCCATGCAATAAATAGCGGTGGCTTCAGAGGAGCCTCAAATCCTGAGGTCAGAAACCCCACAAGTAGACAAAAGACTATTAAGTTACACTTCTTGACATTTTTCTGCAGAGCTACATCTTGTACCGGCAAATGTTGGCCTTCTGTTAAGTAAGAAAACTTATTTTTTTCTCCTACGCTAGCTAACTCTCTTCACTTTCTATCATTTGCAGACATATTTTCAGTGGATAAAATCTATCCTGAAACTTGCTAAAATGTAAATAAATTGACAACCTAGCTTAATAATAAGTACCTTCAGGTTTCTTACAGACATCCCAGATAATTAAACTACATATACCACATATACTTTCTTGATAGAATGAGTGTTCTTTTTATCCCTGGACAAGAGAATTAGAAATGATTTTTACTATATAATTATATAATAACATGATTTTTACTATATCATTATAGCTATACCAACTATCACACAGCACTGATACTACAGTACCGTAAAATATTGATACACTTTAGCCCTCAGTGCATGTTTGCTAAGAATTACATAATAGAGCAAAAATGGTTAACTAATTAATTCATTGTTACCTTGTAGTATTCCAGAAGGACTAATGTGGCTTACCATATACACATATAAAAGTAGTTGAAGAAACTGGGAAAAGAAAAACTGAGAACAGAAAAGGTGAGATGGAGGCAGAAGCCACACAAATGGAAAAAGTTCATGCCAGGAGGACCTATTCCTTTGCATCAGCTGGTCACAAATTTGGCTCTATTTTGCAGTGCATTGAGTAAGACACAACTGAATTTAATAATCCCATGCACATTAAAAAAAAAAAAACCCACCTGATTACCAAGAGAAACAAAATAAGATTAAAGAGTATAATTTCCTGTGAGTTCTCATAAAGGGAACATTGTATTATGTAAGATCCTTTTAGAAAATAAAGCAGTGGGTTGCCTAATTTTGTTTCTTACTATGCCAAAACAAAACTTTACAGGAAACCAATACACTGCATTACAGCTATCCTGATTTTTCTGCTATTGTTCTAGAGGAAATTATAAACTTTATATCTCCCAGGCAATCCCTGATGAATGTTTCTCTCAACTTTTTTTTTTTTTTTTTTATAGCTAGCTTGTAGCAGTAGCTTTAAGAAGAAAACAAAGTTCAGCTATTCTGTTGAGATAAAATGCAGAACATTTGTGATAACATCCAGGCAAGCTGATAATAGGATTAATACACTTTCAGTTAAAGACTATGACAAAGGAAATGCTGAAAAAATGGGTCAGCCTATGTCCTCTGCTTGGAGAGAGGCCAAGGAAAAGTTCTTGGGCTGGACCAAGACATTAGGAAATTCAAATCCACTGGTTCTACTTATAGAGCACTGCCACAAGTTACTTTAAGATGGGAAATTTGGGACAAACTGACATCTATCTATCTATCTATCTATCTATCTATCTATCTATCTATCTATCTATCTATCATTCTACCTTCTGTTTTCACACCCACACACATATCCACACATTATCATCAGCATCAAGCATTTTACTTGGAAAATCTCCGTAATATATTATTCAACCTTTTACTTAACTTCCCAATCTTCCAGCTAAGAAAACTTTGTGAATAAATACCTAGATTACTGATTTATTTTACTACAGAGAATTGAATATAAACCAGTTAATAGTTTGGGGGGTGGGGAGAAATTCTATCAATTCTACAAGTACTTAAATAGGGGGGCCAATTGTTTGAATATTAAGACCATCCCCAGTGTTTGAAAACGTCATCTACAGAAAACAGATATGCTTCACCTTACCAAAGAATGAGTTAGTATAAATTGAGTAATTAAACTGTTGGCAATAGTAACCAGTTAACCATAGGGCCATATCCACTGGATTTACGAGAGCAAAATGACTTGGAATTTATTTCAAAGTTAGATGTAACTACATCTCACATCTCTTCAAGGATTTAAAAGCCATATGAAGTTAATAAAAATCACAACAATTCGCTCTCTTCTGAACTTTCTCTATAAGAAGATAAATTTTAAAAGTGGCCCATGGAGCCTAACTAAAGCTGCCTTTTCCTTAGGTAGAGCCTGGATTTCGATTTATGAGGAAGAAAACTTACACAGACAGTGAAGGTGAAATGCCTCCTCCTCTAAAAACTCCAGGAGGAAATAGTTACTCTTACTCATAAGAGTGAGATCACCTGCATTCTGCATTCAGAAAGCAGGACTGTGCCAACTGAGTTGACCAAAGTCTTTGAATAGCTCTAGTAAATCTAATAGTAAATCTTCAGCAGATGCTTTAATTACTCAAGATTTTAAAAATCAGCTCCAGAATATGGCATAGTATTATTAAGACCTCCCCAGAGAACAATCTTGATCGATCTATACAAGAAGAGTTTAACTTGCTTTGAGAGATTTAAAAAAAAAAAAGCTACTTTAGATGCCCCTCCCCCCATGCAAAATGTTCATCTGAGTCACCAATTCTTTCCTTATTTAAAATCTTCCAACATAAACTTATTTCGCTGAGTTCAAGACAACAAATTTAAATAAACTTAAGGCTTAAAATAGAAAGGGTTTCTTCTTTTATTTTCATATATATGTATATATATATATGTATTTCTTCCTCTTTGTCCTATGTGGGGAAATACTTGAAGACTTATAGATACATTTGCATATCTATAAATGTCTATGTTTCTAAAACCTAAAAGAGAACTGATTACAAATTTACGTTTCTGAGTTCCTTCTTCACATAGGTGAGATTGATTTGGTGGCTTTGCTCACTTTTAGAGGACAATGAAACAGATTGATTGAGAGGCTGAGGCAGGAGGAGCAGGAGGATCACAGGTTTGTGGCCAGTCTCAGCAACTTAGTAAGGCCCTCCCTAACTCAGTGAGACTCTGTTTCAAAAAAATAAATAAATGAAATGGGGCTCGGGGTGTGGCTCAGAGGTAGAATGCCCATGGGTTCAATCTCCAATACCCTCCCAAAAAACCCCAAAAAACAAAAACCACACAGATTAAAAAGAGTAAAATTATTCAATTACTAGTACTATAAAAATTTCACCATTTGTGTAACACATGTTAATCCAACTGAAGTAGTGGACAAAGATAAATTTTACCTCAAAGAAGAAAATTATGAAACAGTGATAACCAAAAACTACAAAAGCAGATAGAAAACCACTTTCGAATAATATCAAGATCAAAAGAAGTGAGGAAAATGAATGCCTTTTTTGGTTAGAGAAAGATTAGGTTAAATAACATTGGTATTTCTTTTTTTTTTTTTTTTTTTTGGTACTGGGTATTGAACTCAGGGGCATTCTACCTCCGAGCTACACCCCCAGACCTATTTTTAATCTTTATTTTGAAACTGAGTCTCACTAAGTTGCGGAGTGCCTCACTAGGTAGCTGAGGCTGGCCGCGAACCCGGATCCTCCAGTCTCAGCCTCCCGAATGCGGGGATTACAAGCGTGTGCCACCACGCCCGGCTTTAACATTGGCATTTCTATCTTTATAGTGTAACAGAATTTCTTTTCCATTGGAATAAGCACAGGACTGAACTCTCAATGGGTTTATAAATTGAAGACTATGCAATCAAGAGAGAAAGGATGCACCTGTAGTCCTTGCTGCTCAGGAGGCTGAAGCAGGAACATCACTTGAGCTTATGAGTTCGAGGCCAGCTTAGGCAACACAGTGAGACTCCGTCTCAACAATACACACATACATACACACACACACAAACACACACACACACACACACACAAACACACACACACAAACACACACACATACACACACAAACACACACACACATACACACACAAACACACACACACAAACACACACACACATACACACACACACACACACAAAAAAAAGTAAAGAATTCTCTGACCATAAGAATTGCTCACTCTTGCTCTTATTTTCTTAGAGACCTTATGAAACTTTCTCTCATAAATACTTACAATAAATGAGATTCTCCTGGGCTGGTGGTGGTGGTGTGACGCCAGGAGAAGGCTAGGCAACCAAGAACAGACAGAAGGAAGATCTTTATCCTTGGGTGACTATTTCAGGCCAACCAGTGCTCTAGAATGTACACAGGCAATCTGATGAAGCCCTTGGGAAAAACATGGAGGTCAGGAGAAGTTAGAGTTGCAGAAGTCAGAAACGTGATGCATCTAGTGAGGGATAGGTGCAACTCAGGTCAGGGTGTCGGACACACTCCGCCTCTCTTCTCGACCAGGCCTCTTTCCGGGATGTGATGGGAGTATATTTGAATGCCTGCATCTCTCTCAAATGTAGTCACCTGTTCATCTGAACCAATGGCAACATTTAATAAGAGAATAACATGATCTTCTGTTTGAAAATAGACATTCCTTACTTTTTGACTAATTAGCATTGGAGCATCACTTAAAGACAACTTTAAAAGGATTATGCACAGATTTGATGTTAAGGGTGGATTAGGGACTTCCAGTCAGGTGGAAGGTTGTGCTGGGGAGGTGGTTTGACCTTTGTTGATAGACACGCATAGTCCTGCAACTAGCCCACTTACAACTTTTGTTAGAAGTAAGGGAAAAAAGGAAACTTTTCGGTAAGATATATCTCTACCACCAGCCTTCTTCCATTGCGATGATCAATATAGACATCTACACTTGTAATGTGAACGACACCCCCACAGCTGCACATGGCACTACCAGGTTACAAATGCATGCCCATAACTTTAGGAACCACTATAATAGAGGAACAGTTCTGAAGTACTAAGAGGATAGAGAATAAAGGGGTTATTGTGAAAGCACAGTATTCTTTCACGTCTCTCTCAGCTTTTTCTCATCTGCTAAGTTAGGCCCTACTTACCAGTTCTACCATGACCCATCTTTAAACAATCAGTTTTATCAATTTGTGCTGTGAATTCAGGTCCAGTAGAGGTTCCAGGGATGTGTAGAGATAAATCCAGATTATACCCGAGGCATCTCTTGATATCTTTTAGTTCCACACCTCTTTTATGTATTTATTTGAAAATTATTAGAAAACGCCTATCAACATCACAAATAAATCCTAACTTTGCTAGTTGGTATGAAAAACACTTACTTTTGTTTCCAGGTGTCACCACTGAACTCAAATGCATGGGACTATCTGACCTGCTTTTAGAATCTTGTAGCCTCCTTTTGACTTTGCTTGTTGACCTAGTGGCAAAGGACGTGTTAAATTTATCACTTGCTTTAAAATGATGTAGGTAGCCAGACATGGTGGCACATACCTGGAATTCCAGTACTTGGGAGACTGAGATGGGAAGATTGCAGGTTCGAGGACAGCCTCAGCCACTTAGCCAGGCTGTCTACAATTTCATGAGTCTTTGTTTCAAAACAAAACAGAAAAAGGTCTGGGATGTAGCATCAACTTAGAATGGCCCTGAGTTCAGTCTCTAGTAACACACACACACACACACACACACACACACACACACACACACACAAGTATTTGTTCTGGAAGCCAAATGCTCTATGAAAAAGAAGAGAGAATTTAATCAGAGGCGTCATGATGAGGTTTAGAAGTAGATATCTGGGAGACTTTAGGCATTCACTCATCTAACAAATAATTCTTGTGCACCCATAAGTAGTAAGAATTTAGGGATTACCGGTAGCATTTCCAATAGAAAGAGAAGAGGGAGGATACAAGTGGATGACAAAGCCAGAAACACAGAATTCTAGATTTACAACCTTATCCTAATGAAGTACATGGACTCTGATTCTAAAAGGGAGAAAGATAGTTAGATGACCTCAAAGGACTTAGATTCTCTGCCTCAATGGTAGGCCCTCTGATGTCCAGACCAAGGAGGGGGCCATGGCGTGATCCTCAGGCACTGGCCTAGAGAAATGGGGAAGATGACATCCTTTTGAGGGACTGGGTTGTCCTCCAGATCCTGGTCTAGCAAGGCCAGAAGTCCAGTAGATGCAAGTGGATAGCTCTAAATTGTCCAGATTTAAAGATCTCAGCTTGTGGAGCTTTTTCACCGAAGCAGCTCCTGGGCTGATGGGCTCCTTGTGTTTTGATCATCCTCGCTGAGCTTCTGATGCTGGAGACGCAGTCCTCTTGTGTCCCTCCTCTGTGTGCTATCTCTGCGGATACAGCCTCCAGGTAAGGCTTGCATAGACCTCACTCTGCTTGTATAGCCTTGCACAATTGTGTGATCCAAACAACTTTGTATTTCACTACCCCTGGGGAGGTTCCTGCTGGCCCAAGTCTAGCCTCCAGCACCATGAGCAGCTGGCTCTAGTCCATCATGACTTTTTCATTCACAGCGTGTTTACTGACAATGGGGAGAGTGTCTTTAGATCAGAGTGACATCCTATTCTTCAGGTAACACTTCAACACCTTGACGTGCTAACCCCATAAGAGACATGGAAATGACTTTTAACAACACTTCCCTCCTAAGAAACACTCAGTAATTTTAAGGGTGAAGAAGAGATATTCTGACATCTATCACCTTCTTAAGGACTATTCACAACTAGTCATAATCACAAAAAATGATTAAAACTTATGACCACTTCACATTTGCTTTATTTTTGTATTATTAATTTTTTTTTCTTAGAATACAGGGTCTCACTATGTTGCCCAGGCTGGCCGTGGACTCCTGGGCTCAAGTGGCCCTCCTGTCTCAGCCTCCTGAGTAGTTGGGCCTAAAGAAACACACCGCTGTGCAACTCATATACTTCATTTTTAAAGATTTATATGAATAAGTAGGTCAGGGTGGTAACTATGTAGCACAGGGGCCTCTCCTGTACCTGTGGCATGCATTGATGACCAACTATGGCCCTTTCCCCCCAATAATGCAATATGTATAGCCAGAAACCTACTCAACATGATCCCAATGTGGTCACCAGTATAATGACTAGGATTATCATATGGGGTAAAACTTATTTTCCATTCTTGCTTTAAGATGCTAGATTTACATGGCATTGCTTCTTCCTTTCCCTCTAAGAGAGAATGTATAACAACATTTTCTTTCCAGTATTGAAGAATACTTTGGAAGATAATCATCATATGTAAGTTGAACCAGTTGACCAAATGAAAGATAGGTTATGTTAATTATGTTTCTTCTAGCTTCTTTCACCCTTGAAATTATATCTCACTAAAAGCAGCATCCCTATATAGTAGATATTAAATTGTGATATAATTTGATACTTCTATCAGCAAGGCTACTAAGCACTACAGGAGCCAGTCAGCTTATTTGAGGTAGAAATCAATTTGCTATTTATAGGACTTTAGGTACCAAAGGGCAGAAGAGAGTTCTCTCAAAAGAGAAGGTTATTAAGCTCTTTTTTCTAAAGACTTTACGAAAAAGATTAGCGAAAGAAATAAAGTTTAGTCAATACAGCATTTGTAGTCAGAATTCTACAATATCCTTCTCCTTCATGGAAGCTTTATTTATAACACAGATGAGTTCGTAGAGTCCTCCTAGAGACCCAGAACTTCTGTAGTGAGTTCCCTAGGTTTCCAAAAATCTGAAATATTCTCCCTTTTCATAGGTGTTTGGCAGAGGTTTTATGTCACCCAAGAAAGTTGTTGTCAGCATGACATCCTGATTTCTCATCATAAATCTATGGAGATCAATTACTCCTTTCACGTGCAGAAACATCTTTTCCTTTGTTGTAAAGAAGTTGAAGAAGAGAAATATGACTTTTATCACCTCTGTTTCAAATAAATCACAAAATATGGTATTTCCACAGTAATAATTTTTTAGCAGTGATATGTGATGCTCTTTGGTTCATAGCAGCATTAGTCCAAAAAATTCTAAATATATCAAATGCCAATCAACAGGAGTGTTGATAAGGAAATTGCAGTATGTTCACACAATGGAATACTAGCCAGCAATCAAAAGGAACAAACTAATGATACATACAACAACATAAATCTCAAAAATAAAGTGCTGAGTGAAAAATGTCAAACACAAAGGAATATATACATACAATTCCATTGATATGAAATTCTAGCACAGGAAAATTAAGCTATGGTCAGAGAAATCTGGTCATTTGGTTGACTCTCAGTTGGTAGAGAATTGGCTGTGAAGGGCATGAAGGAATTTTCTCGGAGTAATAAAAATGTGCCGTATCTTATTTGAAGCCCATACATTCCATATCTTCTTTGTGGCTACAAAGGCATATGTAATAATCAAAAGTCATGTGACTGTACATTTACAATCTTTGTATTTTATTGTATGGAAATTATACCTTACTAAATTGTTTTAAAACTGCTAACAATGGAAGGAAATGCATATTAGACACAAGGCTCAATCTTCATATTTTGCAGATGAGGAAACTCTGACTCAAAGACATCAAGTTATTTGCCCCAAATCACACAAACAATCTGTGCAGCATCTTTACTAAAAATGTAGGTCTGTGATCTCTCTGTTCCTTCTCCTATGCCCAATAAATCTTTAATGACAGAGATAGGATGGACAATATTTTAAAATGTGAATCTCAAGCCAACCTAAATAACTCAACAGTTAAATATCTTCAGGGCCAGGGATGATGGCTTGAATTTCCAAGAGGAAACTGGGCAGTAAATTATGTAATTCAATGACTTTGCCTGTCTCAGGCAAAACTAAACTGCAATTGACCTCCATGATTTTGTAGTGGATCTTTTGAGGTTCTGCTATCTCTGTGGTTAATGTGTGGTGATTGTGGGAATGCTGAGAACATTTTGTTTCTTTTTAAAGATATATTTTTAAGTATATTGACATCACAACAAATTTTCTGTGTTCTAGAAGCAGGTTTCTTATATAACTTAACTTTGGTTGATGGAGGGTGGGTCAGCCTTTAGCAATCTTATAAGCCGTAAGAGCTCTCTATCTTCTGACTTGAGTAATAATTCTCACTGGAGTTGAAAAGATGCATAATGAGTGTTTGGATTCCATTGTGTGTGTGTGTGTGTGTGTGTGTGTGTGTGTGTGTGTGTGTGTGTGTGTGTGTTTGTGTATGACTGGGGATTGAACCCAGGGGCATTCTACCTCTGAGATACATCTCTAGCCCTTTTTATTTTTTTTATTTCAAAACAGGGTCTTGCTAAGTTGCTGATGCTGGCCTTGAAACTATGATTCTTTTGGATCACCATACCTGGCCCTATTTTATTTTTTATTTTGAAACGGGGTCTCACTGAATTGTGAAGAGCCTTGTTAAGTTGCTGAGACTGGCCATAAACCTGTGATCCTCCTGTTTCAGCCTCCCAAGTGCTGAGATTACACACGTGCACCCCCATGCCTGGCTTCAATTTTATTGTTGCTATAATTAGAATGCATCTCTTGGGATTTGGAGTCAGAAAGACGTGTGATGTTCTTTGGTTTACTTATTTCAGAGACAGGTTTTTTTTATCCTTTCCACTCAGTTATGCTATTATTGCCTCCACCTTTTTTCATACTTTATTGGTACTTTATAGACTCATATCCTATTGTAATTCATAGGGATAGTGATGTACATGCACACACTTGCCTGACCAGCTGCTACCCATTTCTTTGCCCTTATTAGAAGCAAAATTCCTTGAAAAACTTTTCTATACTTTCTATTTCCAATTCCCCTTTCTCAAGTTTCTCTTAACTATAACTCAACCACACTGTTGCTCTCACTAAGACAAAACTCTTGTCAAGGTCACCAATGACCTTTAGCATCCTAAGGCCAAGGGTCATCATTCTCATCTTCTTTGACATATTAGCACCTTTGACACAGGGGATCAGTCTCCTCTCCTTAATAGAGTTTCTTTCCTTGTTTTAGGGCAGTGCTTCCTAAACAGTAACATGTGAACAAATCATCAAATCATCTAGAGAATCCTGTTACAGGGCAAGTCTAAGTTCGTAGGTCTGGGATTCTAGTTTCCCACTGACACAGAAGCTGCTGATCTAGACCCCACTGAGTATCAAGGTCCCAGGCTTTGCACTGGTCATTTCTTGGTTTTCTTTGCTGGTTCATCCTCTTTTTACAAATTTCTTTCTATTGAAGTTCTCCAAATTTAGCCTTTCATCTTTTTTTTTCCCCAATGTATTCTAACATTGTTGGCAGTCTCTCAAATTCAGCATTCAGCACCACCTATATGTAAACAACTCTTAAACTTACAGCTCAAGCCCAGATTTCCTTCCAACACTCCAGACTCGAAGCACCCACTTCCTACCTGGCATCTTCCATCGAATGTGCCATAGGCATCTCACACTTCACTTAACTAATCCTTAACTATTGGTCTTCCTCCCCTAGTCAGCTCTATCTGAAGTTTTCTCCAGCAGCAGCTCCATCCTCCTAGTTGCTCAGGAGTCATGCTTGATTCTGTAATTATCCTGCCTGAACTATATCTCCCACCTGGATTCCTGCAATAGCTTTTTTTTTTTTTTTTTTTTTTTTTTTTGCGGTACTAGGGATTGAACTCAGGGGCGTTCTACCTCCAAGCTATACCCCCAGCCCTATTTTTTTATTCTTTATTTTGAAACCGAGTCTCACTAAGTTGCGGAGTGCCTCACTAGGTAGCTGAGGCTGGCTGCGAACCCGGATCCTCTGGTCTCAGCCTCCCGAATGCTGGGATTACAAGCATGTGCCACCACGCCCGGCCTGCAATAGCTTTTAACAAGCCTCCTTGATTTTGTTCTTGGTATCCATAGTCTCTTCCCTGCCAAGCACCCAGAGTGATCATTTTATGCCACAATACCTTAATAGCTGGGCCTTGAGCAAGGGCTAGGTCCGCTGGAGTCCTGCAAGGCAGATGATTCCAAAGGAGGGAATGCGTGGCATTTTCCACTTTGCTTTATTATATTCTGGAAATTTGGAGTGCTTTGGGTTTTGCTTTCACATTAATTGTAACACAAGATGGCTGGACGGATAATGATTCCTCAATATTAGCTGAAAAGCAGTGTCTCAGAGATATTCATTAACCTTTTACCAACATCAGGAAATGGACTTTGCAAGGGTAGTTACTATCTGCACAGGTTAGAAACAATATAACAAACCAAAGAAACTTAGGTCTACTATTTTATCTGTGAGTAAAGAAAGCTTTAAGACAGAGAGTTTGCTCACTTCCCCCCTTCTGGTCTCTCCGGAACTCTACCACACATTAACTGACTCTAGCTGCCTGAGAATAAGATAAGAACACTGCTTACAGGAGCTAAAGTAAATAGTGAAGATTTAAACTAATGAATAGACACTCTTCTTCATCATTAACCTTTAACACTGTTTTTGTACTAAAAGAATTTTTATATATGCATTGTATTCTGTAACCTTTGCTGTTTTCTCAATCCCATCAAATACCATGGGAAATGGCTTTTCTAGTTAAAGATGTACATACTCAACTTTTAGGAAAAACAAATCTATAAAAATTCCTGTTCTATATGCCTCATTGTAAAAGATAGTATAAGAAATGGCTACTATTTGGAATAAACAGATGCGCTTCAACACTGCATTGGGTGTGAGCATATTCTCGCGACCTTGTCTCATTCCACACCTAATGAGGGACCCCTGACCCTGCTGCCTCAAGGGCTGGCCCCGACAATTTTAAATATAATAGATAATGCCGATGATGAACTAGAAGCCCTCCAGTGGCTAGCATGTCACTTAGATAAAAAGCCACCCCTATATAGTGGACTTGAGGCTCTTCGTGTTTTGACTCAAGGGGACCTTTCTAACCCTTTCTCTTTCTGGTGCAATTTGACAAGGTTTTTGCATCAGGCTTTTTTTCTCCCTTAGAGACTTGTCTCAAACAGTTCTTTCTTTCAGATGCAATGGCGCAAATGTCATGGCTTAGCTATTTCTTCTCCTTGACAATTTTTCCAAGATAATATCTCTTCAATGAAACCCACCTTGAGTTTCTTTTTTAATATCCTCACCTGCCAGCAGGCACTTGTGAAATTCCTTCTGTTGATTTCTCTCCCCTCCCTTTCTTCCTTCCTTCTTTCCTTCCCTCCCTCCCTCTCTCTTTCTTTCTGTCTTTTCCTTCCTTCCCTCCCTCTCTCTCTTTCTTCTTTCCATAGCATTTATCATGGTTATATAGCTTCCTTTGCTATACAATGCTATGATATAGTGATAAATGCTATGATATAGCTTCCTTTTTCCCCCTATTATATTTATTGTGTTTGGCTGTCTCCCTCGGCTAAATTTTCAGCCTGCATGAAGACAAAAATATTTGTCACCTTTATTCACAAAAGTATTCTAAGTACTTAGGACAATGCTCAGCCACATCCTAAGTCCACAATTAAATATATATTGAATGACTTATTTATTTATTTACTTATTGTGTGGTCCTGGGGATTGAACCCAGGGCATTCCACATCTGAGCTACATCCCTAGTTCCTATATTTTTAATTTTTGTTTTTAAACAGGGTCTCACTAAGTTGCTGAAAGCCTTGTTAAGTTGCTGAGGTTGGTTTCAAACCTGAGATCCTTCTGTTTCAGTCTCCCAAGTACTGGGATCACAAGCATGCACCACTACATCCGGCTTCATTGAATAATTCAAAGGGTTTCCAACTTTACATTGTAGGTTGATCTGCATGTTAATAGAGAAGCAATGTACAGATCCATATAAAACATAGTTAGGCATAATGTGAGCACTAAGAATGACTTATTTTAGTTTGAGAGAAGGGTGTCTAAATAGGTAACTACAATATTGTAAAAGGAAGAATACATTTTATGAGCATTGTAGTGATACTAAAAGAATATTTAAGATTTATTCCAAAGGTGGTAAAATCAACTTCAAAATATGGCTTATATATTTTTTAAAAAAGCATATTTCAAAGTCTCAGATTAAAGATATGGTTACTAAGCACACTAACATCATGTGTAACATGCACATTGTACAATTTCACAGTATCATTATTTTAGAGATACTCTTCACAATAGTCATCATTCTAAGGCATTGCAATGAGTTACCAGAATTCCTCAGAATAACTCACTGTGATTGTAATGACTATATATACTGAATTGTCTGTTGCCCAATCAGTCCAACAGTATGCTCTGGATTCTTAGTACACATTCTCTGCTCACTACCACCATGCACCTGATTCCTGACTACTGTAAAAAGTCCCATAGGAATTTTCTCCAGTCCTTGTTATTTTTCTGTATGTCTCAGCTACCCATTTGAGGATTTCGTGTATCTTGCTTTATTTTTTCTTTATAATTTTTATCTGATCTAAATACTTAAATTTAAAGAGGGGACTTGGTTAGTTAGAAATGCATCCTATTATATTCTCTGTATTGATTTTTTGGCCTTACCTGCTTTGAAATATAGGACAACAATAGCTGATAAATTTCCATCTTGGAATATAAAAATCGAATACTATTCTGGGCCCTGGCAGTATCTGAGGAGTTTGTTTCCCCAGAAGTTTCATCATTTTGTCTGTAATTACTTCAGTGGGCATAAACTTTAGAGCCAAGTTTGCATTAAAACGTGATGTCTTCTCTTGGATGATACTTTTGAACACTTGAATCTCTTTTTCATAATTTTCGGTTCTGAAATTTTTATTGACTTTGGTCTATGAAAGTGTAACAAAGGGTTAAAAACAAGACACAAAACAAAAACTGGGTGATTACTTGAAAAGTAGTAGAGCAAAGAATTATGAGAGAAAGTGCTAGAATCAGGATGCTGGGGCTCAGACTCTGAGACTTTAGGAACATTACACAATAACATCTCTATGCTTAGTCTGATTTCTAGTCTGGAGAATAGGGACACTCATCATGTGTACCCCTAATGTCTCAAGGATTCAGTGAGATAAGTCACAAAAAAGTTTAGAATATAGGAAGTTTTCAAAAGTTAATATAAATGTTTTAATAGTAAGTAACAGAACAAATATTTGTATTTTCTCATTTGGAGAGAGAGAGAGAGAGAGAGAGAGAGAGAGAGAGAGAGAGAGAGAGGGAGAGAGAGAGAATGAATAAAGTTGCATATGGTCAATTATTCAAAGTATTTTACACATGTTAACTAATTTAAATTGAAAGGCTAGGACATGAACCCTGAGCTTCTTGGTTTCTAAAATTATTCTTCCAAACTTTATCCACTATTACTTCTCAAAAAATGATTTTATTTGTATTTAAAATTACTAGAAAAATAGTCAAAATATCACAGTGTTTGCTTTAGGAAGGAGAAATGGGACTCTGGAGGAGCAATGGGCTTACTTTTCTTTGTGTAATCTTTTTGCTATTTGAATGTTTTCAAATAACATGCATTTTTTGCATAAAGAAAAACCTACACTAAACAACCTAATTAAAAACAACTTTGCCAATTTGGTTATAGTCAGGTATCAGCATGCTATGGTTTGGATATGGGTTGAGTGTGTCTCTCAAGTTAAACTTCATATGCTGAAGTTTAACAGCCATTGTGAGGAATTAAGAGGGTGGAAACCTAATCAGACCATGATATCTAGAGTTTGAGGCTTTTTCGGGGGAGCGGGGGTGATACTGGGGATTGAGTCCAGGGCATTCTACCTCTAAGATATATCCCCAGCCCTATTTTTATTTTTAACCTTGAAACAGGCTCTGGCTAAATTGCGGAGGTTGACGAACCTGTGATCTTCCTGTCTCAAATGAGTCTGGGGCCTTTTGGAGGTGAGCTAGGATTAGGTAAGGTCATTAGAATGGAGCTTCATTTGACATTGGATTTCCAAAATTGTGAGTTAAAATAAACCTCTTTTCTTTGTAATTCACACAGTCTTGCTATTGTGTATTGGCAACAGAAAATGTACTAATACACAATGGGGGGGTTGTTAATGTCAGTTGTTCATCTCCTTTTCCAGAAAGCTTCTGAAATAGGGATAACTCTTGTCTAGGAAGGGGGATGGGACACTTGTGTCTTCAGGTAGTGGCATGAATTGGATTCAGTAGTATACATTGTGTGGCTATTCTGCATGGAGAACATAATAATATTACTGTCTAACAGAAAGACTGAAACATATATAATTACCTTTAAAACAAGGCTCGCTGGTTTAAAGCCCAACATAACAGTGAAAAACAATTTACCATCGTGACTTCTTTACTTAGAACCTCCAATGTCTTCCTTGACTTTAAGATAAAACTCACCCCAGACTGATTCCAAGTTAATCTCTGAGTGACTGTGGTTCAGTCAGCAAGCCAAATTTTTGTTTTCACAACCCATGCTTCTTCTCACTGCAGGGCATTTTTATTCTGCCTTTATTTTCTGGAATGTTCTCTTACTTTCTTCCCCCAATCTTCCCATAACATACACATTGTACAAACTCATACACACAAGTAAAACATATCTTTTGGCTTGGTTAATTCTTACTTGTTTTTCAAGTCTTAGATTAAATATCAGTTCTTTAGAGGGGGCTTTTTTGCTGTAAGATTCATGGGTCCTTTTAAAAAGAAGTAAAATGGAAACCACTTCTCTTATGCTTGCTCATTGAATCAACCTTCAGATGATAAACTCTTAGAAACTAGAGACTACATCTGTCTTATTCACTCATCTCTATAGACTCACCACTTAGCAAAATTCCTGTCACATAAGAGGTGCTCAATAACGAGTATTTAATATACAGAACCAATAATAGCTAATAATAACAAACTTCGTCAATTTGAACAACTATTCCCCCACACAACTACATTCACAAGAATTGTAGAAACCAAGTGAGAGATTACAGAACCAGAGTATAGCACAAAAATAAGAAAAGATGCATGGATGAGGGTAGGAAGGATGGTTTCACATTACCCCTAGGATCGCTTCCTCCACCCCAGTGAACACACAGTGAAGAGAGATAGCCTCCGTGTGGGAGGAGAGTTAAGTGGGCATTGACTTGTGCCTTGGACTTCAGAAAGACCCAGAACCAGGCAGGTCCCCCTGGTCTCAGACCTTTGGCCAATAACCATGGACTGAGTCTTTAGCCTACTCCAGGGCCAGGACAAATCCATAGCCCCAGACCCTGAAATGGGTGCTCACAGCTTTGAACTCCCAGCCATCTTCCACAGATCCTGGCTCCAAGCCATCCCTTGCAGCCTCAGGACCCAGGCCTGACCCTGTGAACCCAGCTTCTAGGACCAACCCAGTATTAGGCTATCCCTCAAACCCCCAGACTGTAGGGTAAGACTCAGGTCTCGGGCTATCCCTAGCACAAAGGCACCACCCAAGGACCTCAGCTTCAGGCCAGCCCCTTCTGTCCTTAACTCCAGACCATTAACTCTAGCTATGATTTTCAGGTTTACCCCAACACCAGGCTGGCCCCTATTGATACATAATTTAGACCTACTCAGTGCCAGGTCAGCTCTAATGGCCTGTTGTGGGATAACATGGTCCCACTCGTGGGTCCTTGGCCTCCGTGATAAAAAGAATTTTAACATGTGCCAGTCAGGAACAAAAGGCAGATATTTATTCAGGAAAATAAGGGACAGGTAATTGGGAGCAGGAGCGCTTTTCCGTCTCTTTTCAGTCCTTATATAAACTTTAAAGAGGGGTGGGCACAGAAGCAGTCTGGACTTCCTCCTCACAGGTATAGGTGGGCATTCCAAGAAGGGTGGGCACAGAAAAAGTTGGATCCTCCTCCTTTCACAGGTTTCAAGTGGTCGCTGGCTGAGGTCTGACCTTTGTCCTAAGGAATCTCAAGTAGGGACTGGGATTCAGGAGATTAAAAAGGTGTGGCCCACTTAAACTTTTTCTCCTAAGATTTTGGGCACACCCTATAGGGTGGAGACAGCTTATGAACTCTCCAGATTTTAAAACTGTATTTTTTAGCCGGGCGTGGTGGCGCACGCTTGTAATCCCAGCATTCGGGAGGCTGAGACCGGAGGATCCGGGTTCGCGGCCAGCCTCAGCTATCTAGTGAGGCACTCTGCAACTTAGTGAGACCCGGTTTCAAAATAAAGAATAAAAAATAGGGCTGGGGGTATAGCTCAGAGGTAGAATGCCCCTGAGTTCAATCCCCAGTACC